>CM067362.1:11529537-11559938 GCA_034401795.1 Chaetoderma sp. LZ-2023a
AACGTCAGTGTTCCAACAGCCCAGTAGTCGACCAGCCCAGTGGTCCGACAGAGCAGCGAATTTACAAAGCCCAATAGTCTGACAATGTAAACGTAATAGTCGATAAAGTGGTTCAACTGCGCCAGACTATTATTGTGACAGGGTATGCAATGCAGACATATAGGAATGGTACGTGTATGTGCGCGGACATACACGTTCATGCACACATACGCACGCACGCACGCACGCACACGAGCACATGCACGTACGAACACGAAAGTGTAGCAGTAATGTTATAGTACGTTGTGTAATAGCAGACTGTGATATAATACGTTATGTTATGGTAAAGGATGGGCGGACTGACTAAAGAAATCATGTTTCTTCCAAATCCCATAATCAAGACATGGAGATTAAGTTTGTTAATATGCTCAAAGCAGAAAATAGGTTATGTAAGACTGACGGACCAACGTATTGACGAATTGATAAAAAAAAATATAGAGACTTCTAACAAGCAGCATATGCTGTGAAGCTTAAACAACACGTCCAAGGGGCCTATAACGCTCACCTGTACCATTGCCATTTCAAAGTAGAAATGTCATGTTGGTGAATCCTTGACCACTTCACGGGGACAAAGGTTTAAAAGTGGATTTGTCATCTTTAAGGCTCACTATAAAGAATGAGGCGGGGTGACCCTCCCAAAAGTGTGGGCTAACTCCACCAGGTGGCGAAATCCAAGATGGCCGCCAGAATTAATAAATGCTCAATATTTACGTTATTCATAGACCCAAGATGGGCAATAAGGTGTGCATAGGTTTTCTGGAACGGGGAATTCAATACGACCATATAGAATGGTCTCGGATACAAATCTCAGTAAACTGAAATTGAGTTGCTCCTTGAAAAAGTACTTCTAATATTTCATGCAAGAATTCATGAAACTAAGTTAATTTCTCGCATTTAAAAAGAGGTGTAATAAGGCTTCTTGTTAATTTTAACAAATTGGACATTGATCGTTATCAACTTTACCAATGAGTTTCAGTTTCTTTATAGTCAAAATATGGTGTGCTATTCTAAAATCTAAATCTAGTTCGAGTAACTTTAAGGACATGTGCAAGCTTTCCATTTTTAGCTATGCTCCGACCATCACCAGCTAAGCTCCGACCATCACTAGCTAAGCTCCACCCACACCTCGCCGTGTTGGGATTGATAGATCCCCAAATGCCCAATCAATTCTAATCAAAGCTAAAATTACAAAAAGAGGAACAGTCTGTCGGATCAGTATACAATACATTATGTTTTATCGGTCTTGGACTTTGTTCTTATTCTTCTTTAGGATTTGGTATGCTTGAATCTGAATTTTTCAACTAGATTCAATGGCTAATGGTTTTTCAGTGTCAGTTTGAGTAGTGTTCATGTCACTGCTCGGTGTACTGTTATTGTGAACCTGCTTGTTTCCATTATTTGTAGACGACTCGCCTATTTCTTAACAGCTATTGTCACATGAGCTATTTGCAATGATATCTTCACTATCCACTAAATTATTTTCAATGTGTTGCTCTTTTGTGCTATTACTTGGGATCAAACCCAGATCACTGGTTTGGAAGTCAGAAGATTTATTTTCTCTTTTTTTGTTCAGTGGAGGGCTATTAATGAATACATAAACATGTAACCATCTCAATCACAATCGTCTGTATGCTTCCTCTATCCTCCCTAAAAATAAGGAGAGGCCTGACCTATAGCTAAATGACCAACATGTATACTAATGCCCATAATTGGAAGTCCTCCAAAAGTCGAAAAGGGGAGAGAGACTTCCTAGGGTATTCATCCAGCATCATTCAAACAATCATCCAAACTTATATATTCTAATGGTTAAAACATGAAATTCTTTCTTCTCATCCTTTCACACATTCACCTCCAAAATCTCACTTTCAGCAAACAGAATAGAGACCGCTACTCAATCACCCAGTCATTCAATAATTTAAACATAATCCAGATAGTCAGAAGCTTTAACCACTTCACCATTTGTAAGTTCAATATTGTTAATGTGATCTATGTTAGGGAGTGACGGGTTTGGGTTATGTTTAACAACGCCTCAAGGGTGTATGTAGTCAACTGTGTGTTCAAACCAGTCCATCTCATCTCCATCTGCCTTCATTGATTTGCTAACAGTGACCTGATCAGTACAATCATCATCATTAGCTTTAATTGGTGGGTTTGAAAGTGAAACATAAGCAGCATTACCCTCACACATATCAATCACTGACTCTTGATGGCCTTCTTCACTTACATTCTCTGGATTCCTCTCCTCCTGTCGCAATCTTGTTATCTCGCCTGGGTCAAATCAGAGGAGGAAATCGTGTTCATCTAATTCACTATTAACTTGTCTCAACCTCCGTTTTAGTTCACGCCTATCAGTGTTAACGGATTTTCTGTTGGGACCAATTTAATAAGACAACTTGTTTCAATTCAAAGGATTGTGATCAGAATTACAAACGCATTCACGTGCAAACCTGCCACACATTTCGCATAGCTGAGTACAAAATCCAGCACGGTGCCCAGGCAATTTACACTTACAACAGGCAGAACTTGGACACTCACAGATTAAGTGATCAGGAGAGAGACAGTTAGAGCAAACCTTTTCCTGTTCATTGTGAATAACACGGAAATATTTCTGTCCATCAACTGTATTACTTTTACACTCTATGGTAATGATTTTATTTCATTAGGAAATGTGCATGTCACGAAGGGTGTACCATCTGCAATGTTAGTATATTATAAAATTTTCTGGTGATAGCAGATTTCCGTATGACACCATAATTCTCAAATTTCTCCCTAATCTCATCATCAGCTGGCAGATAGATAAAGGACACGACAATGTTTTCATTAATTAGCATCTTACAATCAAAGTGTCAATAGTTATTTCATCCTACAATTGAAATACTTTCCTTATCACACATTGGTATCTCATAACCATCAGTCATTTTCTTCACAATAGTGTAGTAATACTACTAATACATTATAGCGCAACTCACCAACAGGGGTCTCTGATCGCACAGGGAAATGGCGGCAGGTGTGCATGTTACAGGTTCCAAGGTACGACTGTCGGGCATCCTATGATACGATGGGAAGTTGCAAGCCCGGCAGCCGTGAAATGTGGAACCCATAACTGGCAGACCCCACCAGTACCACACTCCTCCCCGTTCTTTAAACATGAGGCTCCATGTGTTTTTATCACAAATATAATATCTGCGTTAAACTAAAACGGAACGGGTAATACAGAGGGAAAAAGAATATTATTTTGCGCTATGAATAATGTGTCAATTACTTTGCACATTATGAAGTAGTATCATATGCAAGCCTTCTGCATTATAGAGTAATGTACATTATAAATATGCATGAGACATGCATTATAGAGTAATGCATCATTGCATCATATTACCATGTAATTGTTACATGTTTAATAAATGAAATACATAGATATGGCATATTATGTTGACCTAATATAAAATATCTGAACTGACCTAATGTAGAATTACTTTATCTGGGCTATCCTATAAAATATCAGAGCTGACCTACTGTAAAACTATATCTGTATTTGAGCTACCCTATAAAATATCTGATATGACGAATGTAAAACTGACATAGGGTAGCTAACCTAAACTGAATTTCACTATACACAGATGAAATTTTGCATCATAACATATGATGGATATACGTAACACTATACAATGTGCATACTTCTATATACAAAATCTGTGTGTGCATGGCTATGCTCCATGTACACACAAACAGAAAGCATTATCATGCCCACGCATCATGACGGATATCTTATGGACAATATAATGCACTTGGTTGAAGCATAATAATTTACACATTATTTGAAATCGCATAATTTTACAATGCGTCTTGATAATGCATAATTCAATAAATGCAAAAATATAACTACGCATTATAGCGTGTAATCAAACGTCATTTGAATATGCGTAATTATAACACATTCTGTGAGTCATACCCAAATGGGTCCCTGTTGTTTTTTGGCATCTCAAGGAGTATTATTGATGGGGAAAACCCACTGTGCGTATGTGTCCAACTAATTTTGAGTTTCCCAAAGATTGACGAAGAATAAAACATAACAATTTTGCTGTTGTTGAAACTATGTGGCTAGGACAGAAACGGAAAATAAGCCAATGATTAAAAATGTTTTCCAGACAAGTTGAATGTCTTGTGTCATGTAGAATGTTAAAATATACATTGTACATTATCACACTACTATTGTACTATTGCAGTCCGCACCAGTACCATGGCCAAATGAATCTGAAGTAAGAGGAATATATCTGCAGGTGGACAAGTAGGATCCATGAAGACTTACATAGTCTAACTCACGATTGTTTAAGGAACATTCTAATACAGTTCATAATAGGAACCTGTTGGAAAGACGGCATGGCCTTCTTCCTGTTCGACTCTGAATCGTGTGAGTTTGGAATTGGTCATCTCCTCGGATCTGCCACCTCAAGGGCGTAGGAGATGCGTGATGATTTGCCCCTCGGACCTGACACCTCGTGCGCCTATGGGAAATTCCCCTCGGACCCGACACCTAGGGGAAGTGTGATGGATTTCTCCTCGGACCCGACACCTTATGTGCCTAGGAGAGTGGTGCTGTCTTTGTGGGACAGGTAAAACAGAGTCCATATCCAGGTAATCTGTCAAAATAGCATCTAGATCATCCTGGTTCAATACCATATGGAATGGTCTCGTCCAAATCCTCTCCAAAAATGTGTACATGGTTATGATCAGATAAGATACAGCCATTATCGGGGGATAATAAGTCATCATCATCATCATCATCGTCATGGTCTTCGGAGCTAATAGCACGTCTCATACACAATACACAGAGGTAAATCATGATCTCTACATAGCTTTAATTTATCATGGTGAACAACTAGTTCCCGACGTTGGCTTTTGATACTGAACATTGCTTCTGACATCTTTTATTATAAATAATAAATGGCCCAGTCCCAGGAGGTTGTAAATCACTGGACGGACCTATCTTAGTTGCAGAATTAGCAAGATAAACTTCATCACCATCATGATAGGCACGCTCATGCAAACGTAGATCATACTCTTTTTTCTGGCGCTTCTAAGCCATTTTAAGGTTATCCCGTACTACATTAGGAGTTTTGTGCAACGTTTACTGTAACTGTCGGACGAAGTCACTGACATCTTAAGGGGTTGGGGCCATCTGTATTCTCAGACACAGGGCACTTTTGCATTATGCCAATAGGCTGTAGCACTTCTCAACCAAGCATCATCATGCTGGGAGTATAACCAGTCTGTCGGCTTACAGTAGATCGTACAGCTCCATCGATGAAAGGAATACACTTGTCCCAATCATTCTGTATGTCATGCTTTTGCAGGTAACACCATACACACTGCAAGACGCTAGGGTTTATAGTCCAATCTGTCCATTCGAATATGGTGTTTTTGAAATCTCCAGTAGACAGCATAGATCCTTAAATAAGTTGCTCTCAAAGTTACGACCCTGATCGGTGGTTAAGAAATATAAACAACCAAATGTGGTGACGAAACGCTCCACACCCGTTTTGGCTACCGTTTCTGTTCCTTGTTCAGGAAGCGCATAACACTCAACCCATTTAGTGAACTGATTATGAGCATCAACACATCTATTTCCCAGTGCAGATGCGATAAAGGGGCCTAATATGTCCATATGTACCCGTTCCAAGTTTTGCAAGATAGTAAAGAAAATGTAATTAAGGTTTCGTGGCCCATTGCTCGTAATGTTAAATTGGCCTCTCAAAAAATTACGTCGCTCCCGGGGTATTATGGGAAAATTGATTGTGATGACATCATCACGATTCTATGAATTGGATACTAAATTGGCTCCATGTCATATAGCCTATATCGTCCAATCAGGGATCGAAATGTCTATTTGGCCTGTTACCCAGGGCAAGCTGATTTTCAAAAGGGCAACTAAACCTTAGCTGTTAATGGTACACAGGGCTACCATGATAAACACTCCAATAGTATTATACTGAATCACTGATACCTACTAACTAACTCATCCTTTTAAGGCATTTATTTATTTAATTATTAGAAAGTGTAACCAGTATGCTTAAAGCCATTTCTCAATAACTGTGCCCATTCTTCAGAATTTACTTGACAAAGCAATAGTGACTCTAATTTTCTTTGTCATTTAGCTTAACATATATGGGCAACCTGCAAATGCATAAAATGGCATCATACGTTGCCCTGTCGGCAACTATTTATTTCTAACCCTGTCCAGGAAGGTGTTTTCACGGTTCATGTGATTTCGAGGGTACGTACTTCTGACGTTCTCACGTGCGCGTCGCCTAGGCGATGTCAACAAATCATGTGTCTTTAAATAGATAGTATTTTTACAGCACAATTGTAAATTTTTAAAAAATCACATTAATTCACTGCCTCACTAGAGTTGAAAGTACACGATTACATCACCCTCGAAAACACGTGACGAAATACTGAGATTGCATCTGTAGACCAGGTAGGGGATATTTATAAACAACAAGTTTATTTCAGGATTCATTTTTATTTTCATGCATGACTTATTTCAGAGAGTGTTTGCTAGTTACGAAATGAAAAAAATTTGTTATACAACTTCTACTCTTATATTAAATCGGCGAAAATGTACTTACACCCTCGAAAACCCTTTATCCGATGATACATAGCCTCTGTATTGCTTGCTGGTAGAGATAGATATATTCCATATAGTATATTTTTATTCGACTGGTGTTATCCCGGAAAGAAATAGGGTATTCGTTCTCCAGCCAGCATCCCGCAATGCATTGCGCTTACTACTGTTTAACGTTAAACCAGAATATGTACCAGGAACAGTGTTCCGGTTAACGTTAAACTGTAGTAAGTGCAATGAATTGTGGGATGTTGGCTGAAGACCGAAGGAAACAAGCCGGAACCAAAACATGTGGTATGTTTCGTTAAGTATGTCACATGATAAAAAATATGAAAATGCGGGACTTAGGAGCTCAATTCTATTATTGTTCAATATGTCTGAAAAGAGCGCTAAAAGGTGGATATTATATTCGAGATAGTAAAATTTAGGCAATTTAGTCGGTTTCTGCAGGTCCGTGAAGTTGGCTCCTTATTCCCAGTTCCCAGTTCCTTATTCGGACATGAAGTTGGCACCTTATTCCCAGTTCCCAGTTCCTTATTCGGTCCTGAAGTTGGCGCCTTATACCCAGTTCCTTATTCAGGAATATGCAAATATGTGGTATGATGTTGGAGTTCGTCTGCGCATTGACCTACATAACATTTATATAGGTCACGCGGCATAGAAATATGGTATCTGAATAAGGAACTGGAATGAAGTGAATAAGTAAATAAGTGGCTTCCTACTCTTAAGAGAATTGACCAAATCTAACTTCATGGCCGAATAAGGAACTGAGAATAAGGAGCCAAATTCACATCCGAATAAGGAACTCGGAATAAGAATCCAACTTCACGGACCTGGTTTCTGCACCTTCCATACTTCTAGATTTTTTCATTCGACTGGTACGTTTGCGTAGACCACATTTTGGCAAATGCGTGAGTAAATTTACAGCCATTATATTTGTATTTCAAGAAACAATTAAGTGAAAACACAGGGCGCATGAACGTAAATGTTTTAAAAAATGTATGCTTCGAAATACCCTTCCATCACCCCCATCCATCACCCCCATAAAATTTGCTTGAAAATATTTCTGGCAATATCCTTATTCCTACTCCTCACAAAAAGTCCTGGCTTGAGTTTATTTCTGTTATTCGTCCCCTAGCATGCTCAGCGAATGCATGTCCATTTGCAGGCCAAGTGAAGACTATTTTTGAAAATGTGTCACTGGAATGACTGCCTCGAAAATCAATGGAACTTGATTGGCCAAGTGCTTCAGCGGCCATCATGGATAACCTAACCATCTCCAAAAGGACTTCTCCCGTATAGATGAATGGGTCCGCCGGAAATTTGTGAAGTACATTGTATGATTTGGGACTAATGCCGATTCAGCTTTGTTCCATTGTAAATATGATAGAGGTTTTAACTTGTTGGATTTGGAAACGCGAAATAAATAACAATAATCTGGCATTCTGGGTAAAGTATGGAAAATCAACTTGAGTCTACTGTTTTGACTGAGGTAGTCATGATAATTGTTCATTTTCCAAATCCTATTTTTTCAGCACCATACGCTATTGACTGGAGTCTTTGAAGAAAACAGATTTTAAATGGAAAATAAAAAAGGTAATCAATCCTAATTATGCGATTATGCAGTGTTGTTCTTAGGACGAGACATGGGGCCATTTTCTCACCTGAAAATACAAAATGTCCCCTCAGTTTTAATAAAAACTGGTCCAAAAACTCAAATCGTCCCCTTAAATCTTGGACCTAGGGACAACACAGCATTATGTCATTATTTGCTCACATGACCAGAATGGCTTAATGAGCTTATGCCATGGCGTCTGTCCATCATCTGTCCATCAACTTTTTCTTTAAATGCCTTCTCAAGAACCACTTGGTCGATTTCAATTATATTTGGCAGGAAGCATCCTTAGGGCATAGAGGATCCTGTTTGTTAAAACGTAATCAAGGGCCATAACTCTTATTCATTAAGGTGTCTTTAAGTTTTGACTTAATGGTATGGGGAAAATACATGTTTTCATCAATTGTTGATGGATTAAAATCAAATTTAGCACATGTGTTTCTTCAGTCAGCTATCTATTTGAACTATAAATATAAAGAGGCTGCACCTTTAAATAAAGGCCATAACTCTGGTTCATTTAGACTAAACTATTGAACCCTATGGTTAAAATACATTTGTTATGTCAATTGTTGATGGATTAAAAACAAATTTAGCGGATATGTTTCTTCAGCCAATATCTATTTTCCCTATGAATATGAAGAAGCCACGGCTTGAAATAAGGGCCATAACTCTGGCTCTTTACGGCATGTTAAAGTATTGAACCCTGTGGGGAAAATAATCTGGGCCCTTTAATCATTTGACAATTGTGTCAAGTATGGCTGCCCCATTAATTCATGGTACTGTTCCTGTTGGTCAATCATGCCAGTATTCTTGCATTTCCCTATCCAAATTTTACTCTGTGACCTCATCATTGCCCCTTTGGTAAATGTTAGTGTTATAGCACTTGAACTCTTAATTAAGTGTCAGTGATGGCTGGCCCATTGATGAATGGCACTTCTCGTTGGTTGTCAATGACACCAATATTCTTGCATTCCTTCATCCAAACTTTTTTACTGTGACCATTGTCCTGTTGGTAAATGTTATCTGACTTATCAATAATGTCAAGGATGGCTAGCCCATTGGTCAATAGTGTCATTTGAGGACACCAATTTTCTTGTATCTATACCAGCTTAAATATGTGCTTGTGACCATTGGCAAATGGCATCTGTATGTACACTTGAAATATTTGATTATAGTGTCAAGGATTTCTGGCCCATTGATCAGTGGTACTTTTCCTCTCATGGCTGTTCGTCAATAATGTCAAGGATGCCAATATTCTTGTGTTTTCGTATCCAGATTTTTTACTGTGACCATTGCCCCATTAGTAAACGGCATCTATTAACACACTTGAACAATTTGACATTAGTGTAAAGGATGGCTGCCCCATTGATCAGTGGTACTTTTACCGTTGGTCAATAATGTCAAGGATACCAATGTTCTTACATTTCCTCTCCAAGTCTTTGTCTGTGGCCATTGCCACATTTGTAAATGGCATCTGTGTGACCAATGACGCTTTCTCGTGTAACCCCCCCCCCCCCCGTGCACCAAGTACAGGTGTGATGGGGATGGGCACAAAAATGCTCATGGGGCTCCTTTTTCCCCCGAGCGCCAGTATTTGAATATGAGAGGGGGCACCAAAAGGCTGGTCTGCCCCAGGCTATAAATGTATATTCTGGGAGACACCTAGTTACCATGTGAATTAGCATTAGGCTGTGTACCAAATTTGGTGATTCTATTTCGTAGGCTTGCGGAGATATGCTTCGGATAAACACGCACACACACACACACACGCACACGCACACGCACCTTCGGTGCCATGAGTAATAATATTATGAAGAATATGAAGACAAAGAAAAAGTCATGGAGTAATGGAGTATTCTATTTCATTGTGAGGATCCTATACTAAGAATACATGGTTACCTATAATGTTAGGAAGCATCGTGATAACACGATCGCAAGGTCAACGGTCAATGCCACTGTGACAAACAGGAGACAGGTGAGACATTTAATTCAGCGGAATTCTTGTTTATGTTCAAGGATCAACAAACCAGAAATTGATTACCAGTAGACCAAGATTGAAAGATGCTACTGATGCAGTGCACGCAGAGAGGAAGAAGGAAGCGAGTGTAAGTTTTACCAGAATTTACTGCTGTATTATTAACTTTATGCGTGTATGTAATGAAAGTAATGATACAATCTGAATTCTCAAGGTGTGTTTCTTTTATCCATAGTTTTTTTAATCATTTTAAATATAATTGGTTTATGAGCGGTACGTGTACCCGTATGGCTTTCATTCATTTACAACTGAGGCAAGTCGTGGTTTTCCTCGATGATGGTTTCAGTGAAATTATGGAGTCACCCCATATTTTAACTCATATATTGAAACTCCTCCTTTTATGAATATCATGTACATGTATATCCAATATCCATGAGACCTTAACAATGCATCTACAGATGTATTAAGACTAGTTATACTTGCAGAGGTTTAATAGATTGTCATATGTTGTTATGTTTTATCACTCTGTAGAACTATTTTTGTAAAATGGCTGCAAGTGTGGGTCAGATGGCATCAACAATGAATTCCTCAAGTATGCAGATGATAACATGCATTTGAATAACACCTCCCTATAGATGTACTCATCATACTGCCTAAGGTAACAGATGGAACCATCTGGTCCTCTCCAACATGGGGCCAATATTGGAAACTTGGAAACTGGCAGAGGCTTTTAGTTACGCCAATATTGTCTGAACACAAGGTATGTGAACATCTGAAGTTCTATCAAAGCAATGGAATTTCTATGTCAGTCACATGGATTTGATACTATCAAGCACAGACTTTTCATTTACTGATTTTGATGATGATTAGTGAGACTACTACTGGAAAATAAAAAATTAACTGTTGGTGTCAAATCAATGGTTTTTGCACAAGAAAATTATTTGGATGGTTTATCAATAATCACTTTATACTCTTCGCCTATTACCTAGCCTCCGTTCCATCATCTGTTTACGAACATTCAACAAGAACAAACCCTCTAATCTCAAAGTTAGACCTGCCACTAGAGTTGGATGCTGTTGATTTCATTGATGAAGAAATGGTCTTCCTTAAGGAACTGCCTCAAATAGCTGCAAACCAGCTCAAAGCTACACATCTTTTCAAGGATGACGCCAAAAACTGAGTTCACGCATGACTACCATTACCTGTCCAACATCAAGGAGATGAATGATGAACATACACGTAGCTTCTTTTGGACGAGGAGAAAATTTTGAAGAGCTTGAGGTCAGGGCTTCCACTAGTGAAAGTCTGGGAATACTATACACCAAAAGTTCATGTTTGGACTCCCATAATGAGTCCTAACATGCCTAAGGAAGTCCTATTTGTTTGCCTTTTTAAAGCAATATGTTCATAGCCATTTTAAACTTCCAGGTTTCCAGTTTGGACTTCCAAAACTAACGTTTAGAAATTAGCGAAAGCCCTGCTTGAGGCCACTCCTGCCATTCAACCGACATTGAAATTCATTTTTATATCGCCTTCACGAAGTGAAAATAGATTTTGGCAGATAGGGGGAAAATGGCAACGTTGGTGTCTGCTCTGGTCAA
Source organism: Chaetoderma sp. LZ-2023a (assembly GCA_034401795.1). Lineage (NCBI taxonomy): Eukaryota > Metazoa > Mollusca > Caudofoveata > Chaetodermatida > Chaetodermatidae > Chaetoderma > Chaetoderma sp. LZ-2023a. Next base: position 11,541,390 of record CM067362.1, read on the forward strand.
GCTTTTTCAAAAGACATTTACATCATCAAAGGGTTATCCGACTTAAATAAAACTTCACAGATTTGTTCTATACAATGCTTAGGATTAGTCCTTTACACTTACACCAACAAGGGGGTTATCCATTTTGAATAAAAGCTCACAGATTTGTTCTATGGCTGTGTGATGTACAGGACTATTCCACGTACAAAAGAAACCAGGTTTTCCCCCATATTTTTCTGCGTTTGAACTTTGATTGTTTTAGGGGTGCTCCAAGTTATATGTACTAAGCTTTTTCAAATAACAATTTAGGAAACAAGGGGTTATCCAATCTGAATTTGCACTTTGATTATTTTATGGCTGATTTGCATCGAAGTTATACTCATTATGCTGTGGTTAATTTTTTTCAAACAATGTTTACATCAACATGAGTTTATCTGATTTGAATACGTAGGACTATTCAATGTAAAAAAAGAAATTGATTTTCAGATTCTTTCTATATTTTTTGTCAATTGAAATTAGATAATTTTATGCCTTCAGGTTAAGGATTCTTGCTATGATTGCATTTGCATTTGAACATTGAATCTTTTAGGGCTATTTGCATCCAAGTTAATCTTTCTTCAAATGACAATTATAATGAACATTGGTTTATCAGATTTGATTAAAACGATTTATTCTATGCGATGATTACATTTAGTCTGCAGGATAAAGAAATAAATTGTGACATATTTTTACGAGGTTTGAGCAGTGTCTAATTTAGGGTTGATAACTTGATTTGCACCAAGTTATGCTTATTATGCTGTGGCTAAGGTTTTTTCAAATGACAATTTAATCGGCAAAGACTTCTCCAATTTAGATAAATGTTGTATTTATCATATCACTAAGTGTACTTTATTTTGAAAATGTTTCTGCTTTTTTTTAGGCTTTGAACCTTTCTTATGTTTCGATCATTTGACTCTCGGCCAGTCTTGGGGTACCGGTAGTCATTGTACTGTAGGTTACTACCTGGCAGCAAGGCTTAATGGTTCAGTCTTAAAGCTATGATTCTCCGAAGCTATGCTTACCCATTGGGTAGTATCATGGGTATGTTGCTTCGACAAGCAGATTGTCAAATTTCAAAATGAGACTCCGGTGGTCCATCATATCCTGTGCTGTACGATTAATATGCAGGTAAGCTATTTACTATCTTCTTATAGCTCTGGTTCTATATATGTACATGGCTAGGACATTATTTTTCACAGAATATTTAGTCCAGTTCAGGCGGTAGCGAGATATTTGGTATCTTCTGATACCTCTTGTTAGCTCAGCTGACATATCGATTAGCCAATCCATGTTTGCTATAATGATTAATCCCTGTGCATCTGTCCAGCGTAAACAATGGTGTACATAACAGTATTGCTATATTAGACTTAGGTCTATCGTGTTCCGGTTTGCAATCTTATGTATTTTATCAGGCAGATGGCATGGCAAAGAAGGCTGATACATGTAAATGTGCAACTATAGAAATCTCATCATCAACGGCCGAGGCATACTGCTGCCAGTTATTTGATGTCCAGGGTGTGGTTCCAGTTGGTGCCGGATATTCAACTTTTGTGATGTTGAATATAGATGCACATAATAACGTGATGGTATTATCTTGACCCCTTTATTAAGAAAGCACTATATTTAATGTCCTAATTGAATTCAGTTAAATTCTAAGCGTAATGTTTTTCATAATTTAGACATAAATAAATTTTTGCCTGAATTTTAAGCTTATATCTTTAATGTCTAAAGACCTGTGTTATTACGGTAAAAACGTGGGCTATAGGTTTGCACTCCATCTGCCGCAATTGGATTAGCAGTCCTTCAAGGTATTTAACTCAGACTTGGTACATTGCTTTCTTATGAGAACTTACAGAGCAAGTTCGAGTTTTAGGTGTTTGCATCAATTTTGTAGTTATGCCCCCTTGCGACATGAAATCCGAAAAATATCAGTTTTTCGCTCTCCTAAAAGATATTCAAGAAAAAATCGGTACACTGCTTTAGTTAGCAAGTTCTTGTTTCAGAATTTTTTCAGAGAGTTTTCCCTTTTGACTTATGAAATACAAAAATTACTAGTTTCCGCACTTCAGTCTTTCAAGATATGCAAATGAGGAATGATACACTGCCTTGTTAGGAGAAATTACACCGCAAGTTCGTGTTTCAGGCATTGCTGTCAATTTTTGATGGAACTACCCCTTTCGACTTATGAAATACAAACATATGAGCTTTCAAGACTTTGGTTCTCCTTCACCGTATTTAACAGAAACTTGGTTTATTGCTATGTTATTAGAAGTTACAGATCAATTTCGAGTGTTAGCTGCTTCTGTCAGTTTTTAATGGAGTTTTTGACTGTCAATCTCTAAAGATTTATATCACCAGGTAGGGGACATGTATTGCAAATCAATAGTTAACAGAATACTTGTTATTTGTAATCGTCATAGTTTATGTTTGCATTGAAACTAACTTATTATAACCATGCATTTCTCAACTTAAGCTTCACAGCCAAAGATTCGTAATTGTAGATAGAAAGCCTCGCCAGTTTGCCCGTGGGGAGATGTACTGGGTATACACAATGAAGATCTGGTGATCTTCACGGTTCGATGACAACGTCTACTTCTTCGGTAGTGAATCCCACTTCGTTACTGGTAACCAGATAATGTTGCTGCGACAACAGCTATCGGTAACGGAGAAGGAGTAAGGCAGTCTGGCTCGCCTCGTCTGACAGATGGTAGGTGACGATATTTAATGTTGACTGCTGGGCCTATCTGACGTGATGTTCCTCAGGTAAGGACTGGAGATTTCCTCCAGCTCAAGACTAGATTCATACTCTAACAAATTCAACTAACTCAGAACTTACATATACGTAAGTTAAACTTTTTATTCGGCAAATATACAGGGTTTTTAAAGCAAGGAACAAAATAGCTCACAAATCAAACTTGGTACAATCAATGTACTAAACTAACAAATCTATTCTAACTTAAATACGACAGAGCTTCGTTATGCTAGCAATAGCTCACAGTGCTGAACGTCAGCGTGACGTTCAGGATTCACGGTGGTGAATTGAATAATCTATAAGTCTGAAATTCTGACTTATATACAACTTATCTTGGCACCCTAGCGAAGTTCTATAACTATCATAATAATTAGATTCTTCCTGAATCCGTTAAATGACTCTTCTAGGTATGCTATAAGCACAGCTTGATTGGCCCGGACCATCAGTCCACCAATCAACTTCTGCTTATTTGAAGTTTCTACCTAATAAACGTTGGTCGTTCTGACCAATCAACGATCCTTTCATTTCGTTGTTGGATGTAAAACCTATTCTATTTAATTCTTTGCTACAGAGTTTGATCGACGCTCATTTATTATGACGTCATCCTGACCAATCAAACTCTGTGCTACTCTTCTATGGAGATGATGCCTCACATAGACAAAGCTGTGGTAGCTGGTTCTGATTTGATGTGATCTGTCAGCTAACTAACAACATTACGGAATATGTTGTTGTTGCATGCCATTGTATGAGTGACATAGTTGATATACAAATTTCGATTATGTTATTAATTCCTACAGGACGCTACAATGTCCATGTCCTGTCCATTGCCTATTGATGGATAAGCCTGTAGGATGCTAGAGTTAATAGGCACATGAGCTGTATGATCTCATTGCCAGCTGATGTTGTTCTATTCTCATGTGAGAATCTAGAATGCCTACGTCATCAACTAAGTCCCTTTGTCACGTCCGATTCCGGTGATTCTTATACCTTGATTATTTTCCAAACTATCGATCCAACCAACTGCTGAATATCATAAAAGTGTATGCCGACTGAACAGCAACAACTTTCATCTAAACCATTTCCAGATATACATCAATTCAGAACCGTGGGACTCATTCCAATCAATTCAACGATAAAACTTTATCCAACAATACTGAGTGTGCTACATTCACACACCATCTATTTAGAAACTGAATGTCATCAGCAGTAGCTGATGTCAACTAGCTGATGTAATAATAATAACTAAATATTGAAAGTATAAAGTCAACCGGTCCATTAGCTCACCTGGTATTTTCAAATCAAAAATTTCTCTTAGGACTTACTCGAAGATATAAGACATCTAGCGGGTCATGACTTCCCACAAGACAATCCCATATCTACACATGCCCATCAACCAAAGTTAGTAAACCGTCTCTTAAGGCCTTAAGAGGGTGTTTACTAACTCGTTGTGCAACATCAACAACAAAACCGCACTATACCAGGGCTGTTAAGACCAAAATAATCCTAAAATAAAACAAGTATAACAGTTAATCAGTAATCCTACTGACAAACGAATCCGACAGTGAATCAAATTAAGTACGTACAATACAACAATGTCATTAAAGCAATAAATTCAAATAAACTATCACTAAACGTTAGAAAGTAATAACCAATTAACTATAGATCAACATTAAAAATAAACAGTGAATGAAACAAACAGTACTATAATAGTCAATAATAGTACACCACTAGTATTATAATAGTACGACAGCCAATGAACATAATACGTAAAATATATCACAAGTCCTCACATTCCATTTGAATAGAATCTTTTTCCACATCCGCCCAGCCATCAGCCGTGGGGTCGATCTCAGTCCCGGAGTTATCGTTAGGCGACGACACCCTGTTAGGCGTCCTCGACGGATTTCGCAGCACTGCAGGCAGCTGCGGCCGTCGGATCTGAGCGGACCTGGTCTCTGGAATCCTTGCCGCACGTGGCTTTCGTGTAAAGCACATCCACATGTGGTGCAGGATCCCACACATATAAAATAAATAACACAACGAGAATTACGACGACAGAAGCCGTCGAATATGAAAACAGAGATCATACATTGATGCCATCGACCATCGCTGGGTCGACTTCTGATAGTGGTGCTAAGGGTACATATTTTGTTTTCCGTAAATGGTCCCATTTTTCGACCTTAAGATGGTTCACAATCAAGATTGGTTCAACACACCGGCCACATCCAGTCTTGGGACATCTACCGCTAGACTGATCCGACTATAAGACCTCCTGTAAGTCTGTATAGGTTCGAATCGCCAGCCCTTCCCACTATAATCACATTCGCTCGACATCAACACATATAATCCATTATATACATCACATCGGTCCGTCAAATGTCCTCCACAGTGTACCTCTATCTGTTCACCAAATGTTTGCAACACAACTCCAATTTCCTTATGGGCAAATAATTTGCTAGAAGTTTCATTAGCCTCTGACAGCTTGACCGTACATGAACTGTCGGTTGCATTAGTTAACAAACTAACTATACACGGTACATGAGTCTTATCGACCCTTAGCTGTCTGTGGCACACGCGCGGTCCAACGCCTCGACATTCAGATGGGGTAAAATACCAACCGGTTTTAGTGTCTAATCCAATGCCATCTCGGGCAACAATAATTTGCATATAATATCCTATCGTAGCCAAAGGTTCGGGCCATGAATGCAATCCGTATTCGATATAATTACCACCGTCGATTAATGGCAAAGTCACAATATAGTGCAACTGGGAATCGTCTTTCCATAATGGAGACACGATAACGTTCCGGTAGTACCACTGGTATGGACGAATCAACCGGTTTCCTACACTGACTTGTTTAGCAACTTCCGCTAAATCAGATGGACTGAAAAGTTCTTCTGTTAATCTCCCCAATTCTAGAGAAGATGTCTGTTTATGAAACCGAGCTGCTAGCTTTTGGTAACTATATACCACATTTTCAGCCGAATCAACAATATGACTCAGACGCACTACTGCATACAGATCTGCTTGGCGTGAAGCATGTATTCTAAATAGTTTACTCACGTTTTTGGTCAAATCGACCAAACTATCCGTAATCCGGTTTACATTAATATTAATTCTCTCGAAAGCATGTTTCACATGGGATGCTAAGTCATTCGAGAAATGTACCAAACGGTTCATATTCTTCATAGCGGTTTTAACGATGTTCTTGATGGTTTCAATGTCACTCGATGTTGCTGTCCCAAACAAAGATGAAGCTATATCACCTACAAAGTTAAACAGTCCACGCTTTTGTCGACCTTTGACACGACTTAGCATCGTTTGTTGCATCCTAATGGCAATCTTTTTGATAGTATTTATACGATGTTGTAGTCCGAAAATGTCGTTGCCACTTAACGAAGTATTGACCAATGTCAGCAACAAGCACTCGAAAGCTTGATAATCGTTCCATAAATCTAGTGGGTAAATACGGACGGTCAATAGACACTACTACTGTCCTTTCAGCTCGTATTACAGAAATCTTTTGGTGGTTCGTTATCATTACTCCATTTTGTAATTTATGAATACTGGAGTCTTTACACAGTCCGTACACTAAACTGACTACTGCTAATGTTACGCAACACTGTAGTGTATACATGATTCGTTTAGACAAGTGCGCTGTTACTAGTATTAACAATTAAGCAGAGATTAAAATTATCTCATGCTACGCCGCCTTATAACGGCTTCGATACGACTGACAAAGTCATCGTATATAGATCGGCCAAATGCACCAATCCTAATACGCTTGCTGTCTGAGCTGAACTCAGGAGCATGACTGCGCTTGCGCAGATAGTAGGGGTGCGATGGAAGTGTTTCCATTGGCTCGATGGCAGGCTCGGGTACATCCTCCGAGGTGGCCATCATTACAGTACATGGAGTCTCTGATGTATCCATTGGTGACTCATACTTTGGATCATTACTTGTACCAGGTCGATCTACTTCCATGTCGACAACCATACGCACCTTTGGCTCCCAAATAGGGGCTGGTTGCTTTCTACGAGTTACTTTACAAGGTGTTGGTAAAGGTACAGACTCGGGTAATGGTACAATTCTTGGATGATGGCTGGCTTTCGTACCTTTTGCAGGGCTACGAATAGGGCGTGGTCTTACTTTGTCCCAGCACATCTCCGAGTCGACTACACGTAGCTTGGATATGTCAAGCACGCGTACCTTCCCAGACCTTTGATGGCGGACATGGGCCACGGGTCCATTGATCTTAAAGATCTCATATTCAGGGTCACTGCGAGAGGTCAACTTCATCCTCTCTTCAGCTTTCACAACCACTGAATCGCCAACCTTAAACTCACCAGTGTTTGCACGCTTGTCAATCTGTTCTCGGTGTACTTCTCGAGACTTGGCCGTTTCTCCTCGAGCACGCAGTAAAGCATTATTGAGACATGTTAGTCTCTCGCCAAGATCATGCGAAGCATCGAGTGGAATAGCAAATGGCAAATGGAAGTCTTGCACGTCGACCATACGTCAGATAGAATGGCGTATATCCTGTCGTGGAGTGACGAGTGCTGCGGTATGCTGTTAAAGCTGCGCCCAACTCATCCTCCCATGCACAAGATTCGTTGTTCACACCTTTCTGGATCAGTTCTTTAAGAGTGCGATTGAACCTCTCGGTACGTCCGTTAGTTTGTGGATGATACGGACTTGATCGTCTATGATCAATACCATGTTCGTGGAATCGCTGCTCCAAAGAATTTGAACAGAATTCTTTACCCTGATCTGTAATCAGAATCTCAGGGACACCATGACGAGCGACGTACTCATTGAAGAATTCATCCTCAACATTCTGAGATGTCTTAGCTGCAATCGGATATGCTTCTGCCCACGCAGAACAGTGATCGATCATCGCACTTCGAAGATTTTTTGGTTGAATACTTTTCCCAATATTGAATATAGTAGAATATGGAATACTGTCAATCTCTCAATCAAATCGCCAGACCATATTAATTTAGATTTCAGAATAGCTCACAATAGTGTCTTTACAATGAAGAAACTTTACAGAATGAGGAAAGTTGAAAATGACAGATGTCCTGTTTGTCAAAAAGAACAGGAAACATTGCTGCATTTGTTCAGTAATTGTGCCATGTTATTAGATGTTCATAAATTTGTGGAGGATATCCTGGGTACACGCTTCCAAAGGGCTACCCAGCTTCAACTTTTGTCCTATGATTAAAAGTTTTTCTTGATGCTGGGTATGTATACAAGTATGTGTGGAGTTAATGTGAATTTTGTTAACATAGTACTTAGTATAGCACGTTATTGTATCTATAAAAGAAGACAAGTTGCAGTTATGTATGAAAAAATTATTTCTTTACCTCAATACTTTCGTAAACAACTATGCAATTTTGTTGAACAGATAGTGCAATATTGTAGTGCTACTGAGAAAGAAAGGCTGATAGCAAAACTCTTTAGTGACAATGAAATTGTTAGTTATAATGATGGTATTTTGAATTTTAATTTTTAATAATATGATACATTTTTATCTGTGGATAATTGTAATTCAAGTGTGATAACCTGTTGCACAATAATGGATTGCCTCCCTTGGCGATATTTTGTTACCCATCAGGGGAGGTAATTCATCTTCATTTTCATTTTAATTCTTAGGTAGGCATCAAACACTTTTGTTGTACATGCTGAGGTTTTTTATTCCTAGTCATACTTTATTTAATTATTTATTTGTTATATTTTCTAACAAGTATAATTGCATAGTCACTCGTGTAATTCTAGATTATATTTTATACTAATTTTAGCATTTTTATCAAACGTTATATTTTTTCCCATGTTTTATCAGAAATATGTTGCATAAAAGGCTTTTTTTAAATTACCACTAAATGTAAAGTGTTTTCTACAGATTTTAAATAAAGTTAGGGCAATGATGATTGAAAGCTAGATATGCAGTTCAAAAGATCATTTGGCACATTACAATGAGGTCTGATAATTAAAAGAGCTAATGATATGCAGTGCTGTATGAGATGATTGGTTGATTGATTGAAAGAGTGTCAGTTTTGATTGATTGAATGAATGAATGAATGATTGATTGATTGATTGATTGATTGAAGGGCTGCGTGTATAGGTGGATAGACAAATAATTGGATGGGCAGAGTGACTGATTGATTGGATGGCTGACTGGTGGGGTGACTGGTTGAATAGATGTGTTTGATTTGATTGTTATTTTTTTGGAATGTATTAATGGGTGGATGGATCGATTGTTGGATGGGTGGATGGAAGGAATGAAGGAAATATGTATGGATGAATGACTGAAAGAATGGATGGATGGATGGATGGACGAGTGAAATGGCGAAACAGGAGCAAAGGTGTATGATTGATTGTTTTTGTTTTCTGGTTGTCTGAATGAAGTACTGACTGATTTGCCTATGACATCTGATTGTATGTCTTGTCCTAAGAATCTTCCCCCATTTTCGTTTTCGAGGGAGAAGGGTCTCATAATGGACAACTTTGTTGTATGCTTAAACAATGTTAGCAGGCTGATCTCTCCTCTGCTTTCGGTTTCGTGAGAGGAGAGATGGGATGCCTTATATTCCATGTAATGTGCTGGAGCATTGATAATTGTACGTGAGAGTATTCTCTGAATTAGCTTTCATACTGAGCCAAAAAAATAAAAATAAGCTTTTATAGATTACTTTTGATTATTCCATTAAATTTTTCTGCTTGGTAATCAGCAGTTTGAAAAGTGTTTCCAGGGATATAGCTCAGTGGTAGAGTATTCGGCTGCAGTCTGAGAGGTCTCCGGTTTGATCACGAATGTCCCCTGGTTTAAAGCGATAAACATGCGATACCCAATGTACACTAATTCAGTTAAAGTAACGTGAAACAAAGTTGAAAGGAATGCAGATCGCAAACGTCGTTAGTCTACGGTTTGTTTCAATTTTCTGGCAAGGCAATACAATTGTTGTCAAATGTTGAAAGTTCATACATAGTCATGTGTCCCATGTGGTCTAGTGGTTAGGATTCCTGGCTTTCACCCAGGCGGCCCGGCTTCGATTCCCGGCATGGGAACAACACTTTTATAGATTACTTTGATTATTCCACTAGCTATTTCTGCATGCTAATCAGAAATTTGAAAATTGGGAATAAAGCTCAGTGGTAGAGCATTCGGCTGCAGTCACGTGCAAAAGCACGAGTTCGGCAGCTCATTCGTCAACAATAGCAAATGAAATTATTAAGTTTCTGAGTAAGTTGACCGAGTGACCCGCTCTATAGCTGCCACTAACTGCATTAAGATCGTCATGTCCAGTTAGTTATGCATATCTAATCAAATGTGTAGTAAGCACACTAAGATCTTTTGCACATCTCTTTATCGGCCTCGGAAAGGAATATCTAGCTTAATAAAAACTGGTGAAAGAAGGTGTCTGTCTGTTTTAAGCCATTGGTGTTGCCGGACAACTATCACTGAAGCAGATTCCTGATCACGCTGGCTGAGGCAAGAACTTGTTTTACGACCGCGACGAGACTCACACTCTTCTGATTCGAAGTCAGACACCTTACCCATTAGGCCACGCGGCCAACTACTTTTTACTGTGTGATAGATTTGTTTGTCACGAATTGCAATTCATTAACAACTCCGACGGGACTCGAACCCGCAATCCCCGGATAAGGAGGTCGATGCCTTATTCATTAGGCCACAGAGGGATTTCCTCATTGAATATTACATTCAATCTGATCCGAGGCTATTATAGTGCCTACTTTATTCGGCTCAATCCAGAATACCATGCCCATTATTGACTGATATCTAATAAGTAAACAAAAACCAAAAAAAAAGCATTCAGCTGCAATCCGAGAGGCCTACTGTTCGATCCCGGATGTCCCCTGGTTTAAAGCGATAAACATGCGATACCCAATAATGTACAGTAATTCAGTTAAAGTAATATCAAACGAAGTTGAAAGGAATGCAGAACGCAAACGGCGTTAGTCTACGAAGGTTTGTTTCAATTTTCTGGCAAGGCAAAACAATTGTTGTCAAATGTTGAAAGTTGGAATGTATTCATGCCTCCCATGTGGTCTAGTGGTTAGGATTCCTGGCACGGGAACAAAACTTTTATAGAGTACTTTTGATTATTCCATTAGATTTTTCTGCTTGGTAATCAGCATTTTGAAGTGTTTTCGGGGATATATCTCAGTGGTAGAGCATTCGGCTGTAGTCCGAGGGGTTTCCGGTTCGATCCCGGATGTCCCTTGGTTTAAAGCGATAAACATGCGATACCCAATGTACACTAATTCAGTTAAAGAAACGTGAAACAAAGTTGAAAGGAATGCAGGCGCTATAAACGGCGTTAGTCTACGGTTTGTTTCAATTTTCTGGCAAGGCAATACAATTGTTGTCAAATATTGAAAGTTCAAACATAGTCATGCCTCCCATGTGGTCTAGTCGTTAGGATTCCTGGCTTGGATTCTTGATTTAGCCTTCAATGAGTGAAGCCCTATTTTCTTGAGCTCTCTGGTGTTTTCTATTTTCGGGAATTGATGTTTTGTTTTGTGTTTGACTTTTGTGTATATAAGTGAAGCATAGTTTTTGTAAATAAGTTGTTTGTTTAACTGTGGTGCTTCTCCCCACTCACCTGCCGCCATGGCAGAGGGTCGTGGGCGTGCTAGACTGCCTGTGCGTGTCCAGAATAGTAGGGATATTGTACAGAAGCGTGTTTATGCTAAGGAACACAGTTATAGTAGATGTTGGTGACATTTATAATGTGAGTGCAAAGGATGTGATAACTGCAGTGGAAGGTATGACTGGAATTGCGTCGGTATTTGCGTGTGTACCCAGACAGAGGAATTGTTATGAACTGACTGTTGCTAATGCTGACGTTGTAAGGATAATAGAACCTGGACTACAATTTAACAACAATGAATACCAAGTAAGTAAAGTCGTTAATGACTATATTATGGTGTCATTTCTGCATCTACCAGCATATGTTACTGATGATGACATTAGAGCAATATTGTCAGTTTATGATATTGAGGTTGTTTCAGACATTTTCCGAAGATGCCATTCCAATATTAATGTCACAGATGGCACTAGGTACATGCGCTGTAAATTTCCGCCAAGTATTAAATCTCTCCCATACTCTGAAATTTGACACAGTGAATAGGAAGGAGTTCTTCAGAGTGATCCATAATGACCAAGTGCGTGTGTGCAAAGTTTGCATGGGTGATGAACACATAGCGAGGGATTGCCCAAATGGAATGTAAGACAAGGCTTTGTCCTGACTGTCACCTGAGTGACCAGCGTTGTCAATGTTATACTAGTGACCATGATGAGGAGGCTGTAAATGATCAGGTATTAGACGAGGTCGGTGATCATCAAGCAGGAGCGTCTGCTAAGGTTGGAGACAATAATGAAGATGTAATGATCATTGATAACAATGAACCTGTTGCAGAGCCGGATAATGAACGGGTGGCTGAAGATAAGGGTCACGAGATGGATGAGTTGGGCTTGGCTGACGACGATGATAGCTGTGACGATGTTAGTGAGATGGACGAGTGTGGCGAGAATAACAATACTTCTGACAGCGGTAGTGATAGAGATAACAGCAATTCAGGTGGAGGTGTACCCCCAAGGCCAGTAATAAGCAAACTAAGAAAAGGAAAAGAAAACAGAAAAAGCTAAATACGCCTGACAAACGATTGAATGATTCTGTTCTAGACAATGGCGAAAAGTGTTCAAATAATGTTGATGTATGCCAGAATGTAAGCCAGGTGAGCGATACTGTCGCAGTGTTGAATAATAATCAAAGCGTCGTGGCCGGCGGCGCTGACGGCGTTGACACTGATAACCCTATTGTTCCCATGGCTCAATCAGTATGTTATCCGACTTCAGATCCACAGGTTGAAGGTTCGTGTCCCGCTGCTGACACAGCCAAACGTAACAAAGTAACTAAAAAAAATAATATGATAAATAATGATACAGAAAATGTAGATGTTACTAATAATACACCGGCTGAATTAACTATAACACCAATTCCATTAAGTGGTGCTTCTGTCCCAGCAAGTGATATTGTACCAAGAGCTTTTGTGGCCAATTTTAACAAAAATAAAGGGAGGGGAAAGTCACTTAAAAAGTCTTGCAATGGATCGTTTTATTAATTTGTTAATTATTGTAATAATTACATTCAAACTAAATATTACTTCCATAAATGTAAATGGCTTGAGAAATGAGGATAAGTGTAACAGATTATTTGGAACTTTAAATAATCAGAACTATGACATCATTCTATTGCAAGAAACATTCTGGGATGATAAGCTGGCTATGAAATATTCTGGAAATTGGAATGGAGAGATTTATTTTAGTAATTATAATACTAATAGACGTGGGGTTGCGATACTAATTAAAAATGATATAAAACTTAAATGTAAATTAATTACTAAAGATATTGAAGGACGCTTTAAACATGTGCAGTATGAATGTGAGGACATGATTGTTAATATTTTAAATATTTATGCACCAAATGAATTGAATGAAAGATGTGAATTCTTGAAATTTGTAAATAATGGTATGGCTGATTTGAATAATATCTTGCTTGGGGGTGATTTTAACATTGCTATGACTGCATGTGATATGAAGCCAGCAGTTAATTTTACCCATGACCGTTCACAAGCCATTTTAAATGATCTTGTTGTTAGTAACCATTTAACTGACATTTGGCGTGATAGGTATCCATTCAAACGTGTTTATTCAAGGAGAGCTATTGTTCAGGGTAACTCGCTTCAAAGCAGGATTGATTATTTTTAAATCAGTAATAACATTGTGCCAAATGTCCTGTTTACTGGTTACAAACTTTCAGCGTTTAGTGACCATTCTTTTGTTGTATTGATGATTGATTTTAGTTCGGAAGAAAGGGGTCCTGGAATGTGGGTCTTGAACAACAGTTTACTAACTGATGAATTGTATAAAGAAGGAATAAGACAGTTAATTCGGGGAAAAATGGCATGCCCTTTGTATGAGCAATGTTTTACTGTATGGTGTGATAACCTGAAGTATTTTATTAAGAAATATTCCCAGCTATTTGCTAGAAAGCAAGCAACAAATAAAAGGCGGCACATGAAATCATTACAAATCGAACTACAACTGGAATTAAATAAGAATACACCTAATGTTGATCAGCTTGCTAGATTAGAAGGAGAGTTGGAAAACCTTGAAAATGAGGTGGCCAAAGAGGCAATTTTGCGTTCAAAGGCACAATGGTCTATTGAGGGTGAGCGAAGCACTGGTTATTTTCTTGGGTTAGAAAAACAGAGACAAGAAAACAATGCAATTAAATGTTTGTATGGTGGGGATGGGCCATTTTACTGGATTGTTTGGAATATTAACTAGAATACATGAATTTTATGACAATCTTTATAGTCATAGAGATGTTGATAACAATGCTATTCAAAATATTTTATCAAATGTTGATGTTAAAATTTCAGATGAAGATAAAGACAGTTGTGATTATGACATCACAGCTGATGAAATAACTAGCGCATTATTTTCAATGAAAAATGGAAAATCGCCTGGTAAAGATGGAATTACATCTGAATTTTATAAATGTTTTTATGATATTTTTCAGCCATTTTTACTAAATTGTTTAAGGAAGTAGAACACGATGAAATCCTGTCTCAAAGTATGAGAAGGGGGATAATTACATTGGCATACAAACGGAAGGGAGATAAGCGTGAGATTGCCAACTATAGGCCGATTTCTCTTTTGGGGGTTGATTATAAAATATTAGCAAAGATTATGGCTAACAGATTGAAACAGACATTGCCAAGTTTTATTGATGAAAACCAGTCATGTTGTGTACTGGGTAGAGATATTTCTAATAATGTATCCAATATTTGAGATGTTATGGAGTATGTTGAATATACTCAATCACAGGTTTTTTAATTAAAAGTTGACCAGGAAAAAGCATTCGATCAAGTGTCTCATAAGTATTTATTTGATGTATTAAAACATTTTGGATTTGGCGATCGCTTTGTTAAATGGGTTAAAATTATGTACACAGATATTTCAAGTGCTGTTAAGAATAATGGCCACTTAACTTCATATTTTAATATTACCAGGTCTGTCCATCAAGGATGGCCAATTTCAGCTTTATTATACATTTTAGCTACAGAACCATTGGCTAGGTCTTTTATGAAAGCCAATGAGGCAAGTCATATTAAAGGTATTGAAATTGTTGGGTCATCAGTGGAATCATTAATATACCAGCACGCTGATGACACAACAATCACAGTTACTGAGGAAGCTGCTATAGAGAAGTCATTAGAATTGTTTTCTATTTGTTCTGCTGCTTCTGGAGGCAAAATCAATTATAACAAGACAGAATTGTTAGCCCTCGGTGCAGCACAGATAGGTCCCACCTTGGCTAGAAAGATCAAGGTACAGAGTGAAAATAGTGTGGTACTTGGGGTTTGCTTAGGGGAAAATAAATTAATATGTGAGCATAGTAACTGGGACTCAAAGGTTAAAGATATTAAACGTTTGTTGAACATGTGGAAACTAAGAAAAACAACAATTATGGGGAGAGCAATAGTCATTCAATCATTATTAATGTCTAAACTATGGTATATGCTAAATGTGTAACCAATGCCTCAGTGGGTCATCGATGGTATTAAAACAGCCTGCATAGATTTCTTATGGCGTGGTGCACATTTGGTTAAATATCATACCATTATTGGTCAAACTAGCCAAGGTGGGCTTAACCTGCCTGACATTACCATGAAGAAATGGGCATTTAGAATGAAAATGATTAACAGATATTTTGAAAATGACAGCAAATTGCCCTCGGTGTCAGTTTTTAATTATTTTTTTAACCAGTATAAACAGTTGAATCTTTCACAGAGCTTTCTGTTCATGAAATTACCAATATCTGCTTTTAATTATATGCCTGTTTTCTTCCACGAATTGATTTTATCTTGGTATGAATGTTTAAAATCAGCTACTATTGAGATAAGTCACTGGAACATAATAATAAGTCAGCCCTTGTTTCATAACCCTAGGATAATAATTGCTGAGAAATCCTTGTCTTGCGATTTCTTTGAAGCGTGTAATGTGTAAAAAATTAGTGATATAATTTATGAATTTATTCCTGGATTTTTGCCTACAGCAGCTGTAATTGAGCTGATACAATCATTTGAAGAGGATCATGATGACATTAAAATTGAAAAAGTACATCAAATTTTATTGCAAGCCATTCCACAAGAGTGGATTGCGGTGATAAACACTGGAAATATTAAATCGGAGCTTCAAATTTCGACAGAATTATCCATTGGCTTGAATTCATATACACTGGGTTGGCAAAAATCTAGGTTATTTTATGGACTTTTCAGAGATAAGGCTGCGCTACCACCAACATCTTATACTTTTTGGGTACAGGTGTTTCCTACTATTGACATTTCCAAGCTCTGGCATGTGAATGGAAATATAAAACCACCAGACTTAACTGAACTTGATTTTCGGATTTTGCATAACAGTATATTCACAATGGAAAAGTTGTATAAAATTGGAAAAGTTGAGACACCATTGTGTCCTGTGTGTAAAGCACATAGCGAGTCATTAATGCACTTGTTTTTAGATTGTACTGAGTTACATGATTTTAAAGTTTTAATTCTTGATTTATTTGAAATGTTATCAAAGAACCTGTCACAAGATCAATTAGGCTACCTTAATTTTGATGGCCTTATTTTGTGTGGGATGCAATAAACAGTTTTCAAATATGAATTTCCACTTCACAAATTTGTTATTCAGTATTGTTAGATTTTGTATTTTTACTCGCAGGCAAGTAGCTGTACAGCACAACAGAATAATTCCATTGGTTGCATATTTTAAAAAGAAATATTGTGCTATTCTAGATGCTATTTTCCATATTGAGAAAGGTAATGAGAATGTTGTTAATCAACTTTTAAAATAATAATGACATGGTACGTGTTCAAGGTAAAGATGTGCAGGTTTTAATGTGAAACAAAATAAAATGTAGACAATTACTGAATTCCATATTGCCATTTTAATTGATTAGTTATTGAGTCGTTTGTACTTTTTTGGCTCATTTTAAATTATCAATTTGACCTATGTCAAGTAAAAATCCACTTTAAAATGTATATGCAATATAATGTTGAATTAATTATCAAGGGAGGTAACCCTTCAACAACATTTTATTGTTGTTAAATTCGGCTAGTCATACATAGTCTTATTTTAATTTTCTTGATCAGTCTTTATTAAAGTTAATGCTTTGATGCAGGTCCTCTGATTAAATAATTTTAATTAGGTATGCCTATATTATAATTAAATTATGTATGTATTTTTAAATAAATATCATTAGTTTTAATTAATGGCAATGATAGAGGAGAGCTATTATGCCGGATCTATCATAATCGTCTTTAAATCAGTTAATAAAAGATTTGTGATTTACATATTGGTGTGTGTGTGTGTGTGTGTGTGTGTGTGTGTGTGTGTTATTGTTTTAAGTGAATGTATATGTATCACATGTGTGTATGCATGCAAGTGAAGATGAGGATATGTGTAAATACATGGATGGAGTGGTGTGTGCGGAAGGTATTAATTGGACGAGCAATTCTTTCGTGATTGGCTGTACTAGATTGACACTTATGGTAGAGTCAATCTACATTGACTGTGGATGAATCTATTGACTGCCTATTTTTACTCTGGTATGCGGATTAGGAGTAAATTAGTGAATGATTGAATTAATTCAATGTGTGTATGTATGTCAAGTTTGTGTTGCTATTATCTGAACGGGAGATGTTGATGTGTATGTGAGAAAGGATTACCAATGATGTGGGTATTTTTTAACTACTGACAAATACGTGGCTGAATGGATGTTTGAAAGTTTTGCATCTCAAGCTTGAAAGCTGTTGTTAGAATGCCCTAGGAAGTCCTCATTTTCGAATTTTGGAGGATATCCTATCATGGGCATTATTATAGGTACATGGATTATATAGCTAGGGCAGTCCTCTCTGTAACTTTTCGGGAGTAGAGGGCACAGCCTACAGACGATTGTGATTGAGATGGTTACATGTCATGTATATATTAATAGCCTTCCAATGAGCCAAAAAAAAAAGAAAAAAAAAGAGGGCCTGTCTAGTAAACAGGAGGTCGAGAGTTCGGCTCTCTCTGGTGCCTTGTAAAACCAAAATATGTGCTAAACACAGCTGTAAATTGAACTCATTCCATATAAATGCTATAAGCATGTTACTGATGAATAAATTTTATACCATTTTACCTCTGGAACTAATAGCTTGATTTTCAAAATGGCTACCAAGCACAAAGAAAAAGATTTGTCCTGGGTAACCACGTAATAGGGTGTCTTCTGGCGCCATAGCTCAATTGGTTAGAGTAAGAGTGCCCATCTAGTAAACAGGAGTTTGACTCTTTCTCTGGTGCCTTGTATAGTCAAAATATGTTTCAAACACAGCTGTAAATTGAAGTCCCTCCATACAAATGCTACAAACATGTTACTGATGAATAAATTTGATTCCATTTTACCTCTGGAACTAATGTAGGGATGGACTTGAAAGCCAGATTTTCAAAATTGCTACCAGGCACATCCCAGCAGGCATTTGACCTTCTTTCAACGTTGAATCCACGTTGAAACAATGTCATGTGCCTGCTGGGTTAGAAATGAGTTGTGCTGGATGATACACGCACGCTCTTCTGGCGCCATAGCTCAGTTGGTTAGAGCGCCTGTCTACTAAACAGGGGTCGAACATCGTCGTGTCGT
>CM067362.1:11560438-11662938 GCA_034401795.1 Chaetoderma sp. LZ-2023a
GATTGATTGTTTTTGTTTTCTGGTTGTCTGAATGAAGTACTGACTGATTTTGCCTCTGTCATTTGTCTGATTGTATGTCTTGTCCTAAGAATCTTCTCCCATTTTCGTTTTCGAGGGAGAAGGTTCTCTTTATGGACAACTTGGTATGCTTAAACAATGTTAGAAGGCGGATCTCTCCTCTGCTTTCGGTTTCGTGAGAGGAGAGATGGGATGCCTTATATTCCATGTAATGTGCTGGAGCATTGATAATTGTACGTGACAGTATTCTCTGAATTAGCTTTCGTACTGAGCCAAGAAAAAAAAAAAAAAAAAAAAAAAAAGTGGTAGAGCATTCGGCTGCAGTCCGAGAGGTCTCCGGTTCGATCCCGGATGTCCCCTGGTTTAAAACGATATACATGCGATACCCAATGTACACTAGTTCAGTTAAAGTAACGTGAAACAAAGTTGAAAGGAATGCAGATCGCAAACGGCGTTAGTCTACGAAGGTTTGTTTCAATTTTCTGGCAAGGCAAAACAATTCTTGTTAAATGTTGATTGAAAGTTGGAATGTATTCATGCCTCTCATGTGGTCTAGAGGTTAGGATTCCTGGCACGGGAACAACACTTTTATAGATTCCTTTTGATTATTCCATTAGGTTTTTCTACTTGGTAATCAGCAGTTAGAACATTAGTTTTGTGGATATAGCTCAGTGGTAGAGCATTCGGCTGCAGTCCGAGAGGTCTCCGGTTCGATCCCGGATGTCCTCTGGTTTAAAACGATAAACATGCGATACCCAATGTACACTAGTTCAGTTAAAGTAACGTGAAACAAAGTTGAAAGGAATGCAGATCGCAAACGGCGTTAGTCTACGAAGGTTTGTTTCAATTTTCTGTCAAGGCAAAACAATTCTTGTTAAATGTTGATTGAAAGTTGGAATGTATTCATGCCTCTCATGTGGTCTAGTGGTTAGGATTCCTGGCTTTCACCCAGGCGGCCCGGGTTCGATTCCCGTCATGGGAACAACAATTTTATAGATTATTCCACAAGCTATTTCTGCATCCTAATCAGCAATTTGAAAATTGCGTTAGGGGATAAAGCTCAGTGGTAGAGCATTCGGCTGCAGTCACTTGCAAAAGCACGCGTTCGGCAGCTCATTCGTCAACAATAGCAAATGAAATTATTAAGTTTCTGAGTAAGTTGACCGAGTGACCCTCTCTATAGCTGCCACTAACTGCATTAAGATCGTCATGTCCAGTTAGTTATGCATATCTAATCAATTGGGTATAAGCACACTAAGATCTTTTGCACATCTCTTTATCGGCCTCGGAAAGGATTATCTAGCTTAATAAAAACTGGTGAAAGAAGGTGTCTGCCTGTTTTAAGCAGTTGGTGTTGCAGCACAACTATCACTGAAGCAGATTCCTGGCTGAGGCAAGAACTTGTTTTACGACCGCGACGAGACTCAAACTCAGACGCCTTATCCATTAGGCCACACGCACAACTACTTTTTACTGTGTGTTACATTTGTCTGTCACGGATTACAATTCATTAACACCTCCGACGGGACTCGAACCCGCAATCTCCAGAGGCCGATGCCTTATCCATTAGGCCACGGAGGCTTATCCTCATTGAATATTACATTCAATCTGATCCGAGGCTATTATAATAGTGCCTACTTTATTTGGCTCAATCCAGAATACCATGCCCATTATTGACTGATGGCTAATAAGTAAACAAAAACCAAAAAAAAGCATTCAGCTGCAATCCGAGAGGCCTACTGTACGATCCCGGATGTCCCCTGGTTTAAAACGATAAACATGCGATACCCAATGTACACTAGTTCAGTTAAAGTAACGTGAAACAAAGTTGAAAGGAATGCAGATCGCAAACGGCGTTAGTCTACGAAGGTTTGTTTCAATTTTCTGGCAAGGCAAAACAATTCTTGTTAAATGTTGATTGAAAGTTGGAATGTATTCATGCCTCCCATGTGGTCTAGTGGTTAGGATTACTCACACGGGAACAACACTTTTATAGATTCCTTTTGATTATTCCATTAGATTTTTCTGCTTGGTAATCAGCAGTTAGAATATAAGTTTTCAGGATATAGCGCAGTGGTAAAGCATTTGGCTGCAGTCCGAGAGGTCTCCGGTTCGATCCCGGATGTCCCCTGGTTTAAAACGATAAACATGCGATACCCAATGTACACTAATTCAGTTAAAGTAACGTGAAACAAAGTTGAAAGGAATGCAGGCGCTACAAACGGATTTAGTCTACGGTTTGTTTCAATTTTCTGGCAAGGCAATACAATTGTCGTCAAATGTTGAAAGTTCAAACATAGTCATCCTACCATGTGGTCTAGTGGTTAGGATTCCTGGTGGATTCTAGATTTAGACTTCATTGAGTGAAGACCTGTTTCTGGAGTGCTCTAAATTGTCCTGTATTTTCGGGACTATTGGTGTTTCTGTTTATTTCTCATGTGTATATAGTTGTGAAGTTTAGGACATTGTATAAAAGTTACTATTTAGTGTGCTCTATAATTTGTGTACTCTCCCTGGCCAGTATGGCTACGGGTGGGGCTTTAAGGACTGGCCTAGTTGGGCCTTCAGGAGTGTCTGTTAGGATGTATTCGAAGGAATGTACAGTGGAAATTAATGTTGTTAACAACAGTGATGTTCGAGCTAGTGATGTTTTGGATGCTTTAGATAATTACTGTGGTATTGATTCTGTATTTGCTTGTGTGAAAAAAGGAAATTACGCCTATGAAGTGACTGTTGCGAATAAGGATACTGCATTGATGATGACTGATGGATTACCAATCAAAAGTGAGAAGTATACCTGTTCCATGATTGTTCATGATTA
Source organism: Chaetoderma sp. LZ-2023a (assembly GCA_034401795.1). Classification (NCBI taxonomy): domain Eukaryota; kingdom Metazoa; phylum Mollusca; class Caudofoveata; order Chaetodermatida; family Chaetodermatidae; genus Chaetoderma; species Chaetoderma sp. LZ-2023a. The sequence goes on from CM067362.1 coordinate 11,563,278, forward strand.
CATTGTCGTATCATTTATGGATCTGCCAGCTTACATTGATGATGAGAAAATTAATAATAAACTTATTGATTTAGGAATAGAACTCAAATCAGAACTGATAAGACGTGTTTATAAAGGCACTAATATTGCAGATGGGACACGCTATGTGAAATGTAAATTTCCTGAAAATCTGAAAGCTTTACCTTATAGTATGCGTTTTGAAACTGTTGAAGGAGTTAAGTATTTCAGAGTGATACATAACGATCAAATAAAGGTGTGCTGGAAATGCTTGTCTTCTGATCATGTTATGAAGGATTGTCCTCAATTTGTCTGTCACCGATGTCATGAGACTGGCCATATTAAGAGGAATTGTGTGGCCAAGCTTTGTGATCAGTGTGGACTCTTCTCATGCGTGTGTCGAAGAAGCATTACTAACTTGGGTGGTGACAGTACTGATGATGATCAATATACTGATTATGACTATAGCCCTAATGATAGGCCACTTAATCTATATTTAACCTAAAACCGAAATAGAAACACTTTGAAAAGAAAATCTGCTGTACAAAACTTTAGTAAATCAACAAATAATAGTCAGATTGCAGAAGCTGATGGCATTCAATTAATTGTTCAAGATGGCAAAAGACTGAAAGAAACCAATGGCAGTGAACTGATTAACTCTAATAATGAAAATGCTAAAATTACTCAGATTAAGAATGACAATGATGACAGCATGGATTGGTTTGAGCCTTCACAGAATTATATTCATCCATCTGGTATTGTGGCACAGAATAACTCAGAAGCTGATGACACTAACCAGGGCGCTGGGACAAATAGTCCAGTGGTTAAGCAAGGTGAATTCCAAACTATAGACACAGGTTCAAATCCTACTCAAACAGTTGACAAAGAAAATAATGTGAAAGGCCTGCTTGTAAGCACAAATAGTGAGTGTATGTCTGTAATGAGTGAATCTGGACCTGAGAGCTCTTCACACAATGAAGAGTCTCAAAATACTGAGAATGACATCGACTTCAGCTTGGGTATAAAAAAATGAACTGAGCAAACCTCAAATCGAAAATGACAAAAGTGGCGTGCAAGTTACCATTAGTGGAGTGGAACGGTTCAAACATACAAAACCACCAGGTCTGAATAAAAAGATCCCTATTCAGACCCCCAAGCATGTAAAATAACAATGTGTAGAATAATAGCAGCAAGCCTTTCTCTTTTTGTTATCTGTTCACTCATGTTAAGAATTGCCTCATACAATGTTAATGGTTTGAGAAATGTAACAAATTTTGAAAGGCTTGTATGTTTAATGACTGAAAATAGCTATGATGTTCTTCTAATACAAGAAACATTTTGGAATGATGAATGGGTGGACTTATTAAAGGGAAAGTTTCTTGGTGATATATACTATAGTAATGCCAATACAAACAGGCAAGGGGTGGCTGTTCTTGTTAGAAATAATTTTAAACATAATATTTCTTTTGTTGAGAAAGACAATGATGGTCGTTTCATTCATGTTAGGTGTAATATTGATGATCATATGTTGAATATTTTTAATATTTATTCCCCAAATATTGTAACTCAAAGACATGAATTTTTTACCTTTGTGAAAAACAAAATTGGTACATTAGAAAATATTATTATTGCTGGTGATTTTAATGTTCCATTGTCTGCTATGGACAAAAATCCTACGAGGAATTTTATTTCAGACAAATCTGGTAGATTTTTAAGGGACATGATTGTAGATGTAAGTCTAGATGATGTGTGGAGGTGGCGGTACCCAATGCGCAAACAATATTCTAGAAGAGGTATGACAGATGGTATTTTGTCACAAAGTCGAATTGATTATTTTCTTATTAGTAATTGTCTAAAGCCATATGTCACATACACTGGTTATTTACAAACTACTAAAAGTGACCATTCTATTGCATTGTTATTAATTGATTTTAATTCTCTAGAAAAAGGGCCAGGTTTATGGGTTTTAAACAACACTGTTCTTAATGATGAGCAATACCGTAATGGAATTGTTACTTTGATAGAAGAGCAGAAGCAATTGGATCTATATCGAACAGAATTTTTAGTTTGGTGGGATAACCTAAAATATAAAATTAAGTGCTATTCACAGAGGTATTGTAAGCAAAAGTACTTTAATAAACGTGGAAAGATGACTAAATTACAACTTCAATTAGAAAGGGAATTGAGTAAAAATCATGTGGATGCTGATGCTGTTGCCCAGTTAGAGCACAGTTTAGCAGTAGTTGAGAGTGAAATATGTATGGGTGCTGTCTTGCGGTCAAAAGGTCAATGGTCCTTAGAAGGAGAAAGATCAACAAACTATTTTCTTGGATTAGAAAGGCAGCGCCAAACGGCTAATACTATTTGTACATTATACAAACAAGATGGATCTACTTTAAATGATACTTTCTCAATATTGAAGAGGGTTCAAGAATATTATACTGATTTATATGCATACCATGAAACCGATGAAAATGTCAGACAACAATTTTTATCAATTATTTCAAATGAAGTACCTGAGAATGATAAAGTATCATGTGATATGAATGTAACCACAGACGAAATTAAAGATGCACTTTTTAAAATGAAAAAGTGCAAAAGTCCTGGCAGAGATGGGATAACAAGCGAATTTTATCAATGCTTTTATTATACATTTGAGCCATTGTTTTCTACACTTATAAATAAAATAGAAGAAGAAGGTGTGTTAAGTAGGAGCATGAAAAATGGTATAATAAAACTGATTTTTAAAAAGGGAGATAAATCTGACATACGAAATTGGCGACCAATAACATTACTAAATGTTGATTATAAACTTGTAGCTAAGGTCATGGCCAATCGTTTAAAATGGGTCATGCCGAGGATTATTAACAAAAACGAAACCTGCTGTGTACCTGGAAGAGACATTTCAGATAACGTAGCAAATATTAGAGATATTATTGATTATGCTAACTTTAGTGACATAGAAGCTTATATCTTAAAAGTTGATCAGCAGAAGGCCTTTGACATGGTGTCTCATGATTATCTGTTCGAAACATTAAAAAGATTTGGCTTTGGGAATAGGTTTTTAAATTGGATTAAAATAATGTACACTGGAATTCACAGTGCTGTAAAAAGCAATGGCCATCTAACGCAGTTTTTCCCAATTAAGAGAAGTGTGAGACAAGGCTGTCCCATATCTGCCATGCTATATGTGATTGCAGCTGAACCATTAGCCAGAACTATTAATTCATCAAACAATATCACTGGAATTGAAATTGGATTAAGTAACCATATATCTTTGCTGTATCAACATGCAGATGATACTACAATTTCAGTCAGTAACTCGAAATCAATTTATGATAGTCTTGATATTATTGGGAAATATTGTGAGTCATCCGGTAGCAAAATAAACTATCAAAAATCAGAAGTTATGGCTTTAGGTTCAGCTACTGTACCGGATGACATCGCAAACAAAATAAATGTTCAGCATGATTGCATTGAAATATTGGGTGTGTGGCTTGGGAAAAATAAGCAGCTATGCAATGAATATACCTGGGCCAAAAAGGTGAAAAGTATTAAAATGTTAATAGGTCTGTGGAAACATAGAAAAATCAACATTAAAGGTCGTGCTGAGGTCATTAATTCTTTATTGATGTCCAAACTTTGGTATTTGCTGAATGTACAACCAATTCCTGAGTGGGCACTGAATGAGATAACACGAGCTTGTATTGATTTTCTCTGGCAAGGCGCCCATCTAGTAAAGTACAAAACCATCATTGGTGAAAAGCAGAATGGTGGTTTGAACCTGCCTGATATTAGACTCAAAATGATGTCATTTAGATTGAAAATGTTAAGCAGATATTTCGATGATGATTATGCAGCTATTTGGACACATGTTTTTAATTTCTTTCTCCGTCAAGCTAGCGACTGTGATAACCCTTTTACTATTTTATTTATGAAACATCCAACAGATGCATTGAATGGTTTACCTAAGTATTACCAGGAAATGTTAATGGCATTGCATACATTTCTTGAATATGGTTTCATCACCATTAATGACTGGCATGGTATTGTGCATCAACCTATTTTTCATAACCCCCAAATCTCTATTAATAACAGAGCATTGGCCTCTGAACATTTTGAAAGAGCAGGAATTTTCATGTTAAAGCATATAATCTATGAATTTGTTCCCGGTTTTTTACCAACTATTGCTATATGTGAGCTTATGAATGAGTATTCAGATGAGATCGATAATATTTTAGTAGAGAAGTGGTACAATGTATTATTGCAAGTAATTCCCCATGATTGGCAAGAAATAATAAAATCCCACAGTATCGACAAATCAAAAAAGCCTCTTGAAATTAAAGCTGACAATGTTGTTATTACATTCAGAACTGTAAAGTCAAAAGTCTTTTATGATCTGCTGCGCACAAAGCAATTTGTAGAACCCACTTCGAAGATTTTTTGGTTGAATACTTTTCCCAATATTGAATATAGTAGAATATGGAATACTGTCAATCTTTCAATCAAATCGCCAGACCATATTAATTTAGATTTCAGAATAGCTCACAATAGTATCTTTACAATGAAGAAACTTTACAGAATGAGTAAAGTTGAAAATGACAGATGTCCTGTTTGTCAAAAAGAACAGGAAACATTGCTTCATTTGTTCTGTAATTGTGCCATGTTACTAGATTTTCATAATTTTGTGGAGGAGATCCTGGGTACACTCTTCCAAAGGGCTACCCAGTTTCAACTTTTGTCCTATGATTATAAGTTTTTCTTGATGCTGGGTATGTATACAAGTACGTGTGGAGTTAATGTGAATTTTGTTAACATAGTACTTAGTATAGCACGTTATTGTATCTATAAAAGAAGACAAGTTGCAGTTATGTATGGAACAATTATTTCTTTACCTCAATACTTTCGTAAACAGCTATGCAATTTTATTGAACAGATAGTGCAATATTGTAGTGCTACTGAGAAAGAAAGGCTGATAGCAAAACTTTTTAGTGACAATGAAATTGTTAGTTATAATGATGGTATTTTGAATTTTAATTTTTAATAATATGATACATTTTTATCTGTGGATAATTGTAATTCAAGCGCGATAACCTGTTGCACAATAATGGATTGCCTCCCTTGGCGATATTTTGTTAGCCATCAGGGGAGGTAATTCATCCTCAATTTCATTTTAATTCTTAGGTAGTCATCAAACACTTGTTGTACATGCTGATGTTTTTGTTTTATTCCTAGTCATACTTTATTTAATCATTTATTTGTTATATTTTCTAGCAAGTATAATTGCATTGTCACTCGTGTAATTCTAGATTATTTTTTATACTAATTTTAGCATTTTTATCAAACTTTATATTTTTTTCCATGTTTTATCAGAAATAAGTTGCATAAAAGGCTTTTTAAAAATTACCACTAAATGTAAAGTGTTTTCTAAAGATTTTAAATAAAGTTAGGGCAATGATGATTGAAAGCTAGATATGCAGTTCAAAAGATCATTGGGCACATTACATAATTATAATTATAAGAGCTTATGATATGCAGTGCTGTATGAGATGATTGGTTGATTGATTGAAAGAGTGTCAGTTTTGATTGATTGATTGATTGATTGAATGAATGAATGAATGAATGAATGAATGAATGAATGATTGATTGATTGATTGATTGATTGATTGATTGATTGATTGATTAATTGATTAATTGATTAATTGATTAATTGATTGATTAATTGATTGATTGATTGAAGGGGTGGGTGTATAGGTGGATAGACAAATAATTGGATGGGCAGACTGACTGATTGATTGATTGATTGACGGATTGATTGATTGATTGGATGGCTGACTGGTGGGGTGACTGGTTGAATAGATGTGTTTGATTTGATTGTTGTTTTTTTGGAATGTATTAATTGGTGGATGGATCGATTGTTGGATGGATGGATGGATGGAAGGAAGGAAGGAAATATGTTTGGATGAATGACTGAAAGAATGGATGGATGGGTGGATGGATGGATGGTTGTATGGACGAGTGAAATGGCAAAACAGGAGGAAAGGTTTATGATTGATTGATGATTGATTGTTTTTGTTTTCTGGTTGTCTGAATGAAGTACTGACTGATTTTGCCTCTGTCATTTGTCTGATTGTATGTCTTGTCCTAAGAATCTTCTCCCATTTTCGTTTTCGAGGGAGAAGGTTCTCTTTATGGACAACTTGGTATGCTTAAACAATGTTAGAAGGCGGATCTCTCCTCTGCTTTCGGTTTCGTGAGAGGAGAGATGGGATGCCTTATATTCCATGTAATGTGCTGGAGCATTGATAATTGTACGTGACAGTATTCTCTGAATTAGCTTTCATACTAAGCCAAGAGAAAAAAAAAAAAAAGTTAGGATTCCTGGCTTTCACCCAGGCCGCCCGGGTTCGATTCCCGGCATGGGAACAAAACTTTAATAGATTATTCCACACGCTATTTCTGCATGCTAATTAGCAATTTGAAAATTGCGTTAGGGGATAAAGCTCAGTGGTAGAGCATTCGGCTGCAGTCACTTGCAAAAGCACGAGTTCGGCAGCTCATTCGTCAACAATAGCAAATGAAATTATTAAGTTTCTGAGTAAGTTGACCGAGTGACCCGCTCTATAGCTGCCACTAACTGCATTAAGATCGTCATGTCCAGTTAGTTATGCCTATCTAATCAAATGTGTATAAGCACACTAAGATCTTTTGCACATCTCTTTATCGGTCTCGGAAAGGATTATCTAGCTTAATAAAAACTGGTGAAAGAAGGTGTCTGTCTGTTTTAAGCAGTTGGTCTTGCAGCACAACTATCACTGAAGCAGATTCCTGATCACGCTGGCTGAGGCAAGAACTTGTTTTACGACCGCGACGAGACTCGAACTCAGATGCCTTATCCATTAGGCCACCCGCACAACTACTTTTTACTGTGTGTTACATTTGTCTGTCACGGATTACAATTCATTAACACCTCCGACGGGACTCGAACCTGCAATCCCCAGCTTAGGATGCCGATGCCTTATCCATTAGGCCACGGCGGCTTATCCTCATTGAATATTACATTCAATCTGATCCGAGGCTATTATAGTGCCTACTTTATTTGGCTCAATCCAGAATACCATGCCCATTATTGACTGATGGCTAATAAGTAAACAAAAACCAAAAAAAAGCATTCAGCTGCAATCCGAGAGGCCTACTGTACGATCCCGGATGTCCCCTGGTTTAAAACGATAAACATGCGATACCCAATGTACACTAATTCAGTTAAAGTAACGTGAAACAAAGTTGAAAGGAATGCAGATCGCAAACAGTGTTGGTCTACGACGGTTTGTGTGTTACACCAAAACTAATATTCAAACTGCTGATTACCAAGCAGAAAAAATTAATGGAATAATCAAAAGGAATCTATAAAAGTGTTGTTCCCGTGCCAGGAATCCTAACCACTAGACCACATGGGAGGCATGAATACATTCCAACTTTCAATCAACATTTAACAAGAATTGTTTTGCCTTGCCAGAAAATTGAAATTGAAAGGAATGCAGGCGCTACAAACGGATTTAGTCTACGGTTTGTTTCAATTTTCTGGCAAGGCAATACAATTGTTGTCAAATGTTGATAGTTCAAACATAGTCATCTCTCCCATGTGGTCTAGTGGTTAGGATTCCTGGCTTTCACCCAGGCGGCCCGGGTTCGATTCCCGGCATGCGAACAAAACTTTTATAGATTATTCCACAAGCTATTTCTGCATCCTAATCAGCAATTTGAAAATTGCGTTAGGGGATAAAGCTCAGTGGTAGACTACGCATTCGGCTGCAGTCACTTGCAAAAGCACGAGTTCGGCAGCTCATTCGTCAACAATAGCAAATGAAATTATTAAGTTTCTGAGTAAGTTGACCGAGTGACCCGCTCTATAGCTGCCACTAACTGCATTAAGATCGTCATGTCCAGTTAGTTATGCATATCTAATCAATTGGGTATAAAGCACACTAAGATCCTTGCAGCTCAACTATCACTGAAGCAGATTCCTGATCACGCTGGCTGAGGCAAGAACTTGTTTTACGACCGCGATGAGACTCGAACTCAGACGCCTTATCCATTAGGCCACGCAGCCAACTACTTTTTACTGTGTGTTACATTTGTCTGTCACGGATTACAATTCATTAACACCTCCGACGGGACTCGAACCCGCAATCCCCGTCTTAGGAGGCCGATGCCTTATCGATTAGGTCACGGAGGCATATCCTCATTGAATATTACATTCAATCTGATCCGAGGCTATTATAGTGCCTACTTTATTTGGCTCAATCCAGAATACCATGACCATTATTGACTGATGGCTAATAAGTAAACAAAAACCAAAAAAAAGCATTCAGCTGCAATCCGAGAGGCCTACTGTACGATCCCGGATGTCCCCTGGTTTAAAGCGATAAACACGCGATACCCAATAATGTACACTAATTCAGTTAAAGTACATTGAAACAAAGTTGAAAGGAATGCAGATCGCAAACAGTGTTGGTCTACGAAGGTTTGTTTCAATTTTCTGGCAAGGCAAAACAATTGTTGTTAAATGTTGATTGAAAGTTGAAATGTATTCATGCCTCCCATGTGGTCTAGGGGTTAGGATTACTGGCACGGGAACACACTTTTATAGATTCCTTTTGATTATTCCATTAGTTATTTCTGCTTGGTAATCAGCAGTTTGAGTATTGGTGTCGGGGATATAGCTCAGTGGTAGAGCATTTGGCTGCAGTCCGAGAGGTCTCCGGTTCGATCCCGGATGTCCCCTGGTTTAAAACGATAAACATGCAATACCCAATGTACACTAGTTCAGTTAAAGTAACGTGAAACAAAGTTGAAAGGAATGCAGATCGCAAACGGCGATAGTCTACGAAGGTTTGTTTCAATTTTCTGGCAAGGCAAAACAATTCTTGATAAATGTTGATTGAAAGTTGGAATGTATTCATGCCTCCCATGTGGTCTAGTGGTTAGGATTCCTGGCACGGGAACAACACTTTTATAGATTCCTTTTGATTATTCCATTAGTTTTTTCTGCTTGGTAATCAGCAGTTAGAATATAAGTTTGGGGATATAGCGCAGAGGTAGAGCATTCCGAGAGGTCTCCTGTTCGATCCCGGATGACCACTGGTTTAAAACGATAAACATTCGATACCCAATGTACACTAGTTCAGTTAAAGTAACGTGAAACAAAGTTGAAAGGCATGCAGGCGCTACAAACGAACTTAGTCTACGGTTTGTTTCAATTTTCTGGCAAGGCAATACAATTGTTGTCAAATGTTGAAAGTTCAAACATAGTCATCCCTCCCATGTGATGTGGTCTAGTGGTTAGGATTCCTGGCTTTCACCCAGGCGGCCCGGGTTCGTTTCCCGGCATGGGAACAAAACTTTTATAGATTCCTTTTGATTATTCCGGTCCAACGAATCACCCATAACGACCCATAACAACCCATAACGACCCATAACGAACCCATAACGACCCATAACGAACCCATAACGACATATGAAAACTTACTTAGAACTACAGATTCGTTAATAGGTACACACAAACTGGTGACGTCATGCATTTTTGTGTAGTTTATGTAAATATTTATAAACGTCACCCACACACACAGCCACAACAAAACAATCATCACAATCATAGACCCGTGTTCATTTTATCACCCCCCACCCCTGAAAATTATATGGTTGAACACTTCCCGATCATGATTGAAAAGTATAAATCTTATTTTTCAATGTTCCCGTTAAGCCTATATCTGATTATAATTAATTACCATAGCTGTCCTCGGGATCGGCTGCAAAAGGTCAACTGCCAGGGGGGGGGGGGGGGGGGCACGGGGTGGGGGATGTGGGTGGTACGCAAACAAACACCAAGACTAACGCGCACACGTACGTATGAACTCACGCACACACCCATTTACACACGCACGCCCGTCCGCGCATACATATATATATATGTACATACGAACGCACACACGCGCACAAACGGCTTGATTATCGAGGCAGTCATTCCAGTGGTAAATGTTCAAAAGCAGTCTTTTCTTGTCCTGCAAATGGGCATTCCCTAAGGCGACGCCGTTTTGGCCAGCTCGGCCATTAAAGTGTTACGCGCGCAGAAAGGGTGATAACTTCATTAATTAATTAATTAATTTAATGTTATTCGGATATTTTTCTTCGGATCTTCACCTTGACACATCAGTTCCAATGAATCTAGTATTGCGTGATTCTATAAAGTATTTGTCAGCGAATAGGAATATGATTTTATAATAGGGGCCTATTATTGTTTGGAATTGCAGTTACCGGTGTGAATTACAATTGCTAAAAGGGATTAACTCTAATAAAATCATTCCGTCGTGATTGCCTAACACGTGTGCTCACACATTTGTATTGAAATCCTTTATGTGACTATCTGTTTTCGCACCTTAAAAAATCACCTGCCGTAGGCCTACCGGTTGACCGTTGATCTGTCGGCAAATGAATCAAGCCTTCAGTGTTCCACACGTTTGTATTGAAATCAATGGGATTGAGTCACAAGTCATAGACTTAGATATGACTATTTCCCTACACTATATTACACAGGCGGTATGTGGCTATAGAACATTTATGCAATATGTTGGAATGCAATATTTACATTTATATATAATTGAAATTTTCTTGAAAAAACTAAAGTGTTAATATACATGTATATCTAAATAAATGGTTAACCGTTCTAATGTATATATATATAACTGAGCCAATCATTCCAGTGGTAAATTTTCGGAGACGGTCTTCTCTTGGTCGGCAAATTAACATTTTCTTTGAAAATTAAAATTTGTGTTAAATGGTTAACCGTTCTAATGTATATATATATGTCTATATCTATATCTATATCTCTAAACCGCTAACTGTACCGGGGAAATTCCTTGCAGTCGGTAAATTGTTTACGATTATTTGTGAAACGAATTGTTCAGAACCTGTAATACCCCGAGGAAAGAAAGAAAACGTGTTTGTAGTTGTGGGCAACAGTAACAACACTGATAAGAGACAGAAAGGTGATAAGCGTGACTTTGCGGATGATTGTGGTGTGTGGGATGGGGCAAAAGGTACAACGGCAAATTCTCACTTTGTTCTAGCCAACGGGCAATTGAAGCTAGTTGTGCTGAAAAATGGTGTTTATTGTACACAACACAGGGTTGACAGTAAAACAACATATTTACCAGTAGATCCTCAGCCAGCATCCTCAAGCATAATAAAGATGCATCGGTATTATACCAAGTTGAAAGGTGATAACAATTATAAGAAACGTGTAACCATTTTTGAACAGCTTCCGGATCAATATGACGACAAAAAGAATTTCGCGATCGTTGCATACTGTGGCATAATAACATGCCATAGACCGCACGGTAATTCAAAGAAGGATGCCCCATACGAGCGTACCCGTCCTGCCATCTTAGAATGTGCAGGTAAGGAAACAATCAGCAAACCACCCATGACAGTATATCACGAAATGGCCAAAAATGATTCAATTGACGCACCAAAAACATTTCGGCAAATTAGGGACAAAAAATATCGCGAATCTAAAAAGAATGACAATTACGCGCATCGACAAAACCTTGCCGACGAAGTATTAGAAGTAATTGGCAAAGTTAATACGCATCCATATGTACAACTAGTTATATGTACCAAAGGTAAACCTCCAAGTGTTATAATTTATTCAACTGAGCAGCTTCAAGACATGAAAAGAAATGTTATAGGTAACAATGCTAGCGTAATTGGTATAGACAGGACATTTAATTTGGGAGCCTGTTTCGTTACCACGACTGTTTACAAAAGTAAGACAGTTGTTTCAAGAGAGTCAGGACAGTCACCTATTATGTTAGGTCCAATCTTTCTTCACTGGGATAGCATTTATGAATCATATCATTTATTTCTTTCACATGTTAAGGCTGTTCTCGGTACTGACCTTGATTTGCTGGGTATTCGACTAGGAAGTGATGAAGAAAAATCACTTACCAAAGCTATACACAGCTGCTTTCCAAATGCTAAGCATTTTTTATGCACCAAACACTTGAAAGATAATGTTAAACGTTATCTAATGGACAAGGTTGGTTGCTCTACCAAAGATAGGCATACCATCACTGAGTTATTATTTTGACAGCAGGGTGTTGCCAAGAGCAATGATTCGTGCATCTTTGATGAGCGCATTCATAATATAGCTACATATTTTGACAAATATCCTGCATTTGAAAGTTATTTCAAGAAGCGACTCAGAGGCCTTATATGGGACAATGTGTGTGTACCAATGCAGGCTGGCACTGATGGTAACGATCTGTGGACCAATAATAATTCCGAGTCCCTAAACAACATCCTGAAATTAGCGACAGGGTGGAAACCACAGAAACTACCTGTATTAGTAGACAAAATTGCAGACATTATACAGCTACATATGAATGATCTAAGGCGAGCTTTGCATGGCACAGGGAATTATATGCTCACAGCAGCATATAAGCGATTTCTTGTACCAAGTGCTGTATGGTCATCCAAAACTAAGGAAGAAAAAGATACACACTTCCTTAAGTTCTTAAGTGCAAAAACAGTTACAAGTAATTATATTAAAGCAACTAATGTTGAATTTGAAATTCCTGCAGTCTCACCAAGGGCTGCTTGGAAACCGGGCCAGGTTAGACGCCCAAGGGCTGAAAAAGCCAGACCACGTAAGGTATAAATGACATTTGTTCAAGATTATCGAGTCAGGCACTCCGGTTGTAGATTTCCAAAAAAATAGTCTTGTCTTGGCCTGTTTATAATTCTTGTGTCGCCTTAAACTGTAATGGTCAAGACGGCAAGAAACTCCCACTACAATGGTCTTAAGAATGTCCCGAATGTAACCGAACCAGCCATTCCAGTGGTAAATTTTCAAAAATACCATTCTCTTGGCCTGCAAATGGATGCTGGCTAATAAACCCAAACTTTCGTAACAATTTCCCCGTTGGGCGTCAACCTGGTCAAACACGTGATCTGTGATTGTCTTGAGGCCAGAAAACGATTTTGTAATATTCAGTGGTGAATTAAAAAAACCCAGTATTTCCTTGGCCTGCAAACAATATGATTTCATTGAAAAATCTTGGCAATTAACTGGTTAATTGATATGAGCTGCAACCTGGGCGCTTTGAGGCGCTGTTGACATAAGGGTTACATTTCTCAAGACCATGACAGAAGCCGTTTTGAATGAGTATTGAATATTAATTTATAGTTAAAACTGCTTGCATGTGTATGTACGTGCGTGGTCTCTACCTCTACCGGCTTCATCTCCCTCTCCCCCCCCCCCCCGACCCTCTCTCTCCCTCTTTCTCACTTAAGAGTATTATAATATAATTGTGCTAAACTCATGCTATAATACACTTTATATTCACTATTTTGTGGCTTCATCTCCCTCTCCACCCCCCCCCCCCCACCTCCGACCCTCCCTCTCCCTCTCTCTCACTTAAGAGTATTATAATATAATTGTGCTAAACTCATGCTATAATACACTTTATATTCACTATTTTGTGGCTTCATCTCCCTCTTCTCCCCCCCCCCCTCCCCGACCCTCCCTCTCCCTCTCTCTCACTTAAGAGTATTATAATATAATTGTGCTAAACTCATGCTATAATACACTTTATATTCACTATTTTGCTCCAGATGTACTACTTGTCATTGTGCTATAATTTACCACTTAATTTGTATTTTGCATTCATGGTTTTATTGATTTGTTATTCATTAAAATAGGAATATCCATTAAAATTCTTCCTTGTTTATTTATGGCCACGCATGTATCATCATAGTTATGCTGAGACGTCCTAGACAGACTGTAATGTATCAATACTGCACATACGCACGCACGCATTATGCATACACACACGCACATATTGACATAGTTTCCCAACTATAACAAGAGAATTCAGAGACCGCAAACACATGCAATGACAACTGTAGGCTACCGGTATATGTATCATGTCCCTGAAAAAGACTAGAGATCTGCATTCTAGAGTCCACATTTTCCCACATGTTCACTTTCTCTGAACGATCTACAAAAGTCTGGTGACAGATCTAAAGAAAGTGTATTAATAAAATGAGTCGTTATGGGTCGTGAAGTCGTTATGGGTCCATTATGGGTCGCTATGGGTTGTTATGGGTCGTTATGGGTCGTTATGGATGATTCGTTGGACCCGATTATTCCATTAGATTTTTCTGCTTGGTAATCAGCACTTAGCATATAAGTTTAGGGGATAAAGCTCAGTGGTAGAGCATTCGGCTGCAGTCCGAGAGGTCTCCGGTTCGATCCCGGATGACCACTGGTTTAAAACGATAAACATTCGATACCCAATGTACACTAGTTCAGTTAAAGTAACGTGAAACAAAGTTGAAAGGAATGCAGGCGCTACAAACGGATTTAGTCTAGTTTGTTTCAATTTTCTGGCAAGGCAATACAATTGTTGTCAAAAGTTGAAAGTTCAAACATAGTCATTCCTCCCATGTGGTCTAGTGGTTAGGATTCCTGGCTTTCACCCAGGTGGCCCGGGTTCAATTCCCGGCATGGGAACAAAACTTTTATAGATTATTCCACACGCTATTTCTGCATGCTAATCAGCAATTTGAAAATTGCGTTAGGGGATAAAGCTCAGTGGTAGAGCATTCGGCTGCAGTCACTTGCAAAAGCACGAGTTCGGCAGCTCATTCGTCAACAATAGCAAATGAAATTATTAAGTTTCTGAGTAAGTTGACCGAGTGACCCGCTCTATAGCTGCCACTAACTGCATTAAGATCGTCATGTCCAGTTAGTTATGCCTATCTAATCAAATGTGTATAAGCACACTAAGATCTTTTGCACATCTCTTTATCGGCCTCGGAAAGGATTATCTAGCTTAATAAAAACTGGTGAAAGAAGGTGTCTGTCTGTTTTAAGCAGTTGGTGTTGCAGCACAACTATCACTGAAGCAGATTCCTGGCTGAGGCAAGAACTTGTTTTACGACCGCGACGAGACTCAAACTCAGACGCCTTATCCATTAGGCCACACGCACAACTACTTTTTACTGTGTGTTACATTTGTCTGTCACGGATTACAATTCATTAACACCTCCGACGGGACTCGAACCCGCAATCTCCAGAGGCCGATGCCTTATCCATTAGGCCACGGAGGCTTATCCTCATTGAATATTACATTCAATCTGATCCGAGGCTATTATAGTGCCTACTTTATTTGGCTCAATCCAGAATACCATGCCCATTATTGACTGATGGCTAATAAGTAAACAAAAACCAAAAAAAAGCATTCAGCTGCAATCCGAGAGGCCTACTGTACGATCCCGGATGTCCCCTGGTTTAAAACGATAAACATGCGATACCCAATGTACACTAGTTCAGTTAAAGTAACGTGAAACAAAGTTGAAAGGAATGCAGATCGCAAACGGCGTTAGTCTACGAAGGTTTGTTTCAATTTTCTGGCAAGGCAAAACAATTCTTGTTAAATGTTGATTGAAAGTTGGAATGTATTCATGCCTCCCATGTGGTCTAGTGGTTAGGATTACTGGCACGGGAACAACACTTTTATAGATTCCTTTTGATTATTCCATTAGATTTTTCTGCTTGGTAATCAGCAGTTAGAATATAAGTTTTCGGGATATAGCGCAGTGGTAGAGTATTCGGCTGCAGTCCGAGAGGTCTCCGTGTCGATCCCGGATCTCCCCTGGTTTAAAACGATAAACATGCGATACCCAATGTACACTAATTCAGTTAAAGTAACGTGAAACAAAGTTGAAAGGAATGCAGATCGCAAACGGCGTTGGTCTACGAAGTTTGTTTCAATTTTCTGGCAAGGCAAAACAATTGTTGTTAAATGTTGATTGAAAGTTGAAATGTATTCATGCCTCCCATGTGGTCTAGTGGTTAGGATTACTGGCACGGGAACAACACTTTTATAGATTCCTTTTGATTATTCCATTAATTTTTTCTGCTTGGTAATCAGCAGTTTGAATATTAGTTTTGGTGATATAGCTCAGTGGTAGAGCATTCGGCTGTAGTCCAAGAGGTGTCCGGTTCGATCCCGTCTGTCCCCTGGTTTAAAACGATAAACATGCGATACCCAATGTACACTAGTTCAGTTAAAGTAACGTGAAACAAAGTTGAAAGGAATGCAGGCGCTACAAACGGATTTAGTCTACGGTTTGTTTCAATTTTCTGGCAAGGCAATACAATTGTCGTCAAATGTTGAAAGTTCAAACATAGTCATCCTACCATGTGGTCTAGTGGTTAGGATTCCTGGTGGATTCTAGATTTAGACTTCATTGAGTGAAGACCTGTTTCTGGAGTGCTCTAAATTGTCCTGTATTTTCGGGACTATTGGTGTTTCTGTTTATTTCTCATGTGTATATAGTTGTGAAGTTTAGGACATTGTATAAAAGTTACTATTTAGTGTGCTCTATAATTTGTGTACTCTCCCTGGCCAGTATGGCTACGGGTGGGGCTTTAAGGACTGGCCTAGTTGGGCCTTCAGGAGTGTCTGTTAGGATGTATTCGAAGGAATGTACAGTGGAAATTAATGTTGTTAACAACAGTGATGTTCGAGCTAGTGATGTTTTGGATGCTTTAGATAATTACTGTGGTATTGATTCTGTATTTGCTTGTGTGAAAAAAGGAAATTACGCCTATGAAGTGACTGTTGCGAATAAGGATACTGCATTGATGATGACTGATGGATTACCAATCAAAAGTGAGAAGTATACCTGTTCCATGATTGTTCATGATTACATTGTCGTATCATTTATGGATCTGCCAGCTTACATTGATGATGAGAAAATTAATAATAAACTTATTGATTTAGGAATAGAACTCAAATCAGAACTGATAAGACGTGTTTATAAAGGCACTAATATTGCAGATGGGACACGCTATGTGAAATGTAAATTTCCTGAAAATCTGAAAGCTTTACCTTATAGTATGCGTTTTGAAACTGTTGAAGGAGTTAAGTATTTCAGAGTGATACATAACGATCAAATAAAGGTGTGCTGGAAATGCTTGTCTTCTGATCATGTTATGAAGGATTGTCCTCAATTTGTCTGTCACCGATGTCATGAGACTGGCCATATTAAGAGGAATTGTGTGGCCAAGCTTTGTGATCAGTGTGGACTCTTCTCATGCGTGTGTCGAAGAAGCATTACTAACTTGGGTGGTGACAGTACTGATGATGATCAATATACTGATTATGACTATAGCCCTAATGATAGGCCACTTAATCTATATTTAACCTAAAACCGAAATAGAAACACTTTGAAAAGAAAATCTGCTGTACAAAACTTTAGTAAATCAACAAATAATAGTCAGATTGCAGAAGCTGATGGCATTCAATTAATTGTTCAAGATGGCAAAAGACTGAAAGAAACCAATGGCAGTGAACTGATTAACTCTAATAATGAAAATGCTAAAATTACTCAGATTAAGAATGACAATGATGACAGCATGGATTGGTTTGAGCCTTCACAGAATTATATTCATCCATCTGGTATTGTGGCACAGAATAACTCAGAAGCTGATGACACTAACCAGGGCGCTGGGACAAATAGTCCAGTGGTTAAGCAAGGTGAATTCCAAACTATAGACACAGGTTCAAATCCTACTCAAACAGTTGACAAAGAAAATAATGTGAAAGGCCTGCTTGTAAGCACAAATAGTGAGTGTATGTCTGTAATGAGTGAATCTGGACCTGAGAGCTCTTCACACAATGAAGAGTCTCAAAATACTGAGAATGACATCGACTTCAGCTTGGGTATAAAAAAATGAACTGAGCAAACCTCAAATCGAAAATGACAAAAGTGGCGTGCAAGTTACCATTAGTGGAGTGGAACGGTTCAAACATACAAAACCACCAGGTCTGAATAAAAAGATCCCTATTCAGACCCCCAAGCATGTAAAATAACAATGTGTAGAATAATAGCAGCAAGCCTTTCTCTTTTTGTTATCTGTTCACTCATGTTAAGAATTGCCTCATACAATGTTAATGGTTTGAGAAATGTAACAAATTTTGAAAGGCTTGTATGTTTAATGACTGAAAATAGCTATGATGTTCTTCTAATACAAGAAACATTTTGGAATGATGAATGGGTGGACTTATTAAAGGGAAAGTTTCTTGGTGATATATACTATAGTAATGCCAATACAAACAGGCAAGGGGTGGCTGTTCTTGTTAGAAATAATTTTAAACATAATATTTCTTTTGTTGAGAAAGACAATGATGGTCGTTTCATTCATGTTAGGTGTAATATTGATGATCATATGTTGAATATTTTTAATATTTATTCCCCAAATATTGTAACTCAAAGACATGAATTTTTTACCTTTGTGAAAAACAAAATTGGTACATTAGAAAATATTATTATTGCTGGTGATTTTAATGTTCCATTGTCTGCTATGGACAAAAATCCTACGAGGAATTTTATTTCAGACAAATCTGGTAGATTTTTAAGGGACATGATTGTAGATGTAAGTCTAGATGATGTGTGGAGGTGGCGGTACCCAATGCGCAAACAATATTCTAGAAGAGGTATGACAGATGGTATTTTGTCACAAAGTCGAATTGATTATTTTCTTATTAGTAATTGTCTAAAGCCATATGTCACATACACTGGTTATTTACAAACTACTAAAAGTGACCATTCTATTGCATTGTTATTAATTGATTTTAATTCTCTAGAAAAAGGGCCAGGTTTATGGGTTTTAAACAACACTGTTCTTAATGATGAGCAATACCGTAATGGAATTGTTACTTTGATAGAAGAGCAGAAGCAATTGGATCTATATCGAACAGAATTTTTAGTTTGGTGGGATAACCTAAAATATAAAATTAAGTGCTATTCACAGAGGTATTGTAAGCAAAAGTACTTTAATAAACGTGGAAAGATGACTAAATTACAACTTCAATTAGAAAGGGAATTGAGTAAAAATCATGTGGATGCTGATGCTGTTGCCCAGTTAGAGCACAGTTTAGCAGTAGTTGAGAGTGAAATATGTATGGGTGCTGTCTTGCGGTCAAAAGGTCAATGGTCCTTAGAAGGAGAAAGATCAACAAACTATTTTCTTGGATTAGAAAGGCAGCGCCAAACGGCTAATACTATTTGTACATTATACAAACAAGATGGATCTACTTTAAATGATACTTTCTCAATATTGAAGAGGGTTCAAGAATATTATACTGATTTATATGCATACCATGAAACCGATGAAAATGTCAGACAACAATTTTTATCAATTATTTCAAATGAAGTACCTGAGAATGATAAAGTATCATGTGATATGAATGTAACCACAGACGAAATTAAAGATGCACTTTTTAAAATGAAAAAGTGCAAAAGTCCTGGCAGAGATGGGATAACAAGCGAATTTTATCAATGCTTTTATTATACATTTGAGCCATTGTTTTCTACACTTATAAATAAAATAGAAGAAGAAGGTGTGTTAAGTAGGAGCATGAAAAATGGTATAATAAAACTGATTTTTAAAAAGGGAGATAAATCTGACAATACGAAATTGGCGACCAATAACATTACTAAATGTTGATTATAAACTTGTAGCTAAGGTCATGGCCAATCGTTTAAAATGGGTCATGCCGAGGATTATTAACAAAAACCAAACCTGCTGTGTACCTGGAAGAGACATTTCAGATAACGTAGCAAATATTAGAGATATTATTGATTATGCTAACTTTAGTGACATAGAAGCTTATATCTTAAAAGTTGATCAGCAGAAGACCTTTGACATGGTGTCTCATGATTATCTGTTCGAAACATTAAAAAGATTTGGCTTTGGGAATAGGTTTTTAAATTGGATTAAAATAATGTACACTGGAATTCACAGTGCTGTAAAAAACAATGGCCATCTAACGCAGTTTTTCCCAATTAAGAGAAGTGTGAGACAAGGCTGTCCCATATCTGCCATGCTATATGTGATTGCAGCTGAACCATTAGCCAGAACTATTAATTCATCAAACAATATCACTGGAATTGAAATTGGATTAAGTAACCATATATCTTTGCTGTATCAACATGCAGATGATACTACAATTTCAGTCAGTAACTCGAAATCAATTTATGATGGTCTTGATATTATTGGGAAATATTGTGAGTCATCCGGTAGCAAAATAAACTATCAAAAATCAGAAGTTATGGCTTTAGGTTCAGCTACTGTACCGGATGACATCGCAAACAAAATAAATGTTCAGCATGATTGCATTGAAATATTGGGTGTGTGGCTTGGGAAAAATAAGCAGCTATGCAATGAATATACCTGGGCCAAAAAGGTGAAAAGTATTAAAATGTTAATAGGTCTGTGGAAACATAGAAAAATCAACATTAAATGTCGTGCTGAGGTCATTAATTCTTTATTGATGTCCAAACTTTGGTATTTGCTGAATGTACAACCAATTCCTGAGTGGGCACTGAATGAGATAACACGAGCTTGTATTGATTTTCTCTGGCAAGGCGCCCATCTAGTAAAGTACAAAACCATCATTGGTGAAAAGCAGAATGGTGGTTTGAACCTGCCTGATATTAGACTCAAAATGATGTCATTTAGATTGAAAATGTTAAGCAGATATTTCGATGATGATTATGCAGCTATTTGGACACATGTTTTTAATTTCTTTCTCCGTCAAGCTAGCGACTGTGATAACCCTTTTACTATTTTATTTATGAAACATCCAACAGATGCATTGAATGGTTTACCTAAGTATTACCAGGAAATGTTAATGGCATTGCATACATTTCTTGAATATGGTTTCATCACCATTAATGACTGGCATGGTATTGTGCATCAACCTATTTTTCATAACCCCCAAATCTCTATTAATAACAGAGCATTGGCCTCTGAACATTTTGAAAGAGCAGGAATTTTCATGTTAAAGCATATAATCTATGAATTTGTTCCCGTTTTTTTACCAACTATTGCTATATGTGAGCTTATGAATGAGTATTCAGATGAGATTGATAATATTTTAGTAGAGAAGTGGTACAATGTATTATTGCAAGTAATTCCCCATGATTGGCAAGAAATAATAAAATCCCACAGTATCGACAAATCAAAAAAGCCTCTTGAAATTAAAGCTGACAATGTTGTTATTACATTCAGAACTGTAAAGTCAAAAGTCTTTTATGATCTGCTGCGCACAAAGCAATTTGTAGAACCCACTTCGAAGATTTTTTGGTTGAATACTTTTCCCAATATTGAATATAGTAGAATATGGAATACTGTCAATCTTTCAATCAAATCGCCAGACCATATTAATTTAGATTTCAGAATAGCTCACAATAGTATCTTTACAATGAAGAAACTTTACAGAATGAGTAAAGTTGAAAATGACAGATGTCCTGTTTGTCAAAAAGAACAGGAAACATTGCTTCATTTGTTCTGTAATTGTGCCATGTTACTAGATTTTCATAATTTTGTGGAGGAGATCCTGGGTACACTCTTCCAAAGGGCTACCCAGTTTCAACTTTTGTCCTATGATTATAAGTTTTTCTTGATGCTGGGTATGTATACAAGTACGTGTGGAGTTAATGTGAATTTTGTTAACATAGTACTTAGTATAGCACGTTATTGTATCTATAAAAGAAGACAAGTTGCAGTTATGTATGGAACAATTATTTCTTTACCTCAATACTTTCGTAAACAGCTATGCAATTTTATTGAACAGATAGTGCAATATTGTAGTGCTACTGAGAAAGAAAGGCTGATAGCAAAACTTTTTAGTGACAATGAAATTGTTAGTTATAATGATGGTATTTTGAATTTTAATTTTTAATAATATGATACATTTTTATCTGTGGATAATTGTAATTCAAGCGCGATAACCTGTTGCACAATAATGGATTGCCTCCCTTGGCGATATTTTGTTAGCCATCAGGGGAGGTAATTCATCCTCAATTTCATTTTAATTCTTAGGTAGTCATCAAACACTTGTTGTACATGCTGATGTTTTTGTTTTATTCCTGGTCATACTTTATTTAATCATTTATTTGTTATATTTTCTAGCAAGTATAATTGCATTGTCACTCGTGTAATTCTAGATTATTTTTTATACTAATTTTAGCATTTTTATCAAACTTTATATTTTTTTCCATGTTTTATCAGAAATAAGTTGCATAAAAGGCTTTTTAAAAATTACCACTAAATGTAAAGTGTTTTCTAAAGATTTTAAATAAAGTTAGGGCAATGATGATTGAAAGCTAGATATGCAGTTCAAAAGATCATTGGGCACATTACATAATTATAATTATAAGAGCTTATGATATGCAGTGCTGTATGAGATGATTGGTTGATTGATTGAAAGAGTGTCAGTTTTGATTGATTGATTGATTGATTGAATGAATGAATGAATGAATGAATGAATGAATGAATGAATGATTGATTGATTAATTGATTAATTGATTGATTGATTGATTGATTGAAGGGGTGGGTGTATAGGTGGATAGACAAATAATTGGATGGGCAGACTGACTGATTGATTGATTGATTGACGGATTGATTGATTGATTGGATGGCTGACTGGTGGGGTGACTGGTTGAATAGATGTGTTTGATTTGATTGTTGTTTTTTTGGAATGTATTAATTGGTGGATGGATCGATTGTTGGATGGATGGATGGATGGAAGGAAGGAAGGAAATATGTATGGATGAATGACTGAAAGAATGGATGGATGGGTGGATGGATGGATGGTTGTATGGACGAGTGAAATGGCAAAACAGGAGGAAAGGTTTATGATTGATTGATGATTGATTGTTTTTGTTTTCTGGTTGTCTGAATGAAGTACTGACTGATTTTGCCTCTGTCATTTGTCTGATTGTATGTCTTGTCCTAAGAATCTTCTCCCATTTTCGTTTTCGAGGGAGAAGGTTCTCTTTATGGACAACTTTGTATGCTTAAACAATGTTAGAAGGCGGATCTCTCCTCTGCTTTCGGTTTCGTGAGAGGAGAGATGGGATGCCTTATATTCCATGTAATGTGCTGGAGCATTGATAATTGTACGTGACAGTATTCTCTGAATTAGCTTTCATACTGAGCCAAGAGAAAAAAAAAAAAAGTTAGGATTCCTGGCTTTCACCCAGGCGGCCCGGGTTCGATTCCCGGCATGGGAACAGAACTTTTATAGATTATTCCACACGCTATTTCTGCATGCTAATCAGCAATTTGAAAATTGCGTTAGGGGATAAAGCTCAGTGGTAGAGCATTCGGCTGCAGTCACTTGCAAAAGCACGAGTTCGGCAGCTCATTCGTCAACAATAGCAAATGAAATTATTAAGTTTCTGAGTAAGTTGACCGAGTGACCCGCTCTATAGCTGCCACTAACTGCATTAAGATCGTCATGTCCAGTTAGTTATGCCTATCTAATCAAATGTGTATAAGCACACTAAGATATTTTGCACATCTCTTTATCGGCCTCGGAAAGGATTATCTAGCTTAATAAAAACTGGTGAAAGAAGGTGTCTGTCTGTTTTAAGCAGTTGGTGTTGCAGCGCAACTATCACTGAAGCAGATTCCTGATCACGCTGGCTGAGGCAAGAACTTGTTTTACGACCGCGACGGGACTCGAACTCGCAATCTTCTGATTCGAAGTCAGACGCCTTATCCATTAGGCCAACTACTTTTTACTGTGTGTTACATTTGTCTGTCACGGATTACAATTCATTAACACCTCCAACGGGAATCGACCCCGCAATCCCCGGGTTAGGAGGCCGATGCCTTATCCATTAGGCCACAGAGGCAGATCCTCATTGAATATTACATTCAATCTGATCCGAGGATATTATAGTGCCTACTTTATTTGGCTCAATCCAGAATACCATGCCCATTATTGACTGATGGCTAATAAGTAAACAAAAACCAAAAAAAAGCATTCAGCTGCAATCCGAGAGGCCTACTGTACAATCCCGGATGTCCCCTGGTTTAAAACGATAAACATGCGATACCCAATGTACACTAATTCAGTTAAAGTAACGTGAAACAAAGTTGAAAGGAATGCCGATCGCAAACGGCGTTGGTCTACGAAGGTTTGTTTGAATTTTCTGGCAAGGCAAAACAATTGTTGTTAAATGTTGATTGAAAGTTGAAATGTATTCATGCCGCCCATGTGGTCTAGTGGTTAGGATTACTGGCACGGGAACAACACTTTTATAGATTCCTTTTGATTATTCCATTAATTTTTTCTGCTTGGTAATCAGCAGTTTAAATATTAGTTTTTGGGATATAGCTCATTGGTAGAGCATTCGGCTGTAGTTCGAGAGGTGTCCGGTTCGATCCCGAATGTCCCCTGGTTTAAAACAATAAACATGCGATACCCAATGTACACTAGTTCAGTTAAAGTAACGTGAAACAAAGTTGAAAGGAAGGCAGATCGCAAACGGCGTTAGTCTACAAAGGTTTGTTTCAATTTTCTGGCAAGGCAAAACAATTCTTGTTAAATGTTGATTGAAAGTTGAAATGTATTCATGCCGCCCATGTGGTCTAGTGGTTAGGATTACTGGCACGGGAACAACACTTTTATAGATTCCTTTTGATTATTCCATTAATTTTTTCTGCTTGGTAATCAGCAGTTTGAATATTAGTTTTTGGGATATAGCTCAGTGGTAGAGCATTCGGCTGTAGTTCGAGAGGTGTCTGGTTCGATCCCGGATGTCCCCTGGTTTAAAGCAATAAACATGCGATACCCAATGTACACTAGTTCAGTTAAAGTAACGTGAAACAAAGTTGAAAGGAAGGCAGATCGCAAACGGCGTTAGTCTACAAAGGTTTGTTTCAATTTTCTGGCAAGGCAAAACAATTCTTGTTAAATGTTGATTGAAAGTTGGAATGTATTCATGCCTCCCATGTGGTCTAGTGGTTAGGATTACTGGCACGGGAACAACACTTTTATAGATTCCTTTTGATTATTCCATTAGATTTTTCTGCTTGGTAATCAAAAGTTATATTATAAGTATTCGGGATATAGCGCAGTGGTAGAGCATTCGGCTGCAGTCCGAGAGGTCTCCGGTTCGATCTCGGATGTCCCCTGGTTTAAAACGATAAACATGCGATACCCAATGTACACTAATTCAGTTAAAGTAACGTGAAACAAAGTTGAAAGGAATGCAGGCGCCACAAACGGATTTAGTCTACGGTTTGTTTCAATTTTCTGGCAAGGCAATACAATTGTGGTCAAATGTTGAAAGTTCAAACATAGTCATCCCTCCCATGTGGTCTAGTGGTTAGGATTCCTGGCTTTCACCCAGGCGGCCCGGGTTTGATTCCCGGCATGGGAACAGAACTTTTATGGATTATTCCACACGCTATTTCTGCATGCTAATCAGCAATTTGAAAATTGCGTTAGGGGATAAAGCTCAGTGGTAGAGCATTCGGCTGCAGTCACTTGCAAAAGCACGAGTTCGGCAGCTCATTCGTCAACAATAGCAAATGAAATTATTAAGTTTCTGAGTAAGTTGACCGAGTGACCCGCTCTATAGCTGCCACTAACTGCATTAAGATCGTCATGTCCAGTTAGTTATGCATATCTAATCAATTGGGTATAAGCACACTAAGATCCTTGCAGCACAACTATCACTGAAGCAGATTCCTGATCACGCTGGCCGAGGCAAGAACTTGTTTTACGACCGCGATGAGACTCGAACTCAGACGCCTTATCCATTAGGCCACGCAGCCAACTACTTTTTACTGTGTGTTACATTTGTCTGTCACGGATTACAATTCATTAACACCTCCAACGGGAATCGACCCCGCAATCCCCGGGTTAGGAGGCCGATGCCTTATCCATTAGGCCACAGAGGCAGATCCTCATTGAATATTACATTCAATCTGATCCGAGGATATTATAGTGCCTACTTTATTTGGCTCAATCCAGAATACCATGCCCATTATTGACTGATGGCTAATAAGTAAACAAAAACCAAAAAAAAGCATTCAGCTGCAATCCGAGAGGCCTACTGTACAATCCCGGATGTCCCCTGGTTTAAAACGATAAACATGCGATACCCAATGTACACTAATTCAGTTAAAGTAACGTGAAACAAAGTTGAAAGGAATGCCGATCGCAAACGGCGTTGGTCTACGAAGGTTTGTTTGAATTTTCTGGCAAGGCAAAACAATTGTTGTTAAATGTTGATTGAAAGTTGAAATGTATTCATGCCGCCCATGTGGTCTAGTGGTTAGGATTACTGGCACGGGAACAACACTTTTATAGATTCCTTTTGATTATTCCATTAATTTTTTCTGCTTGGTAATCAGCAGTTTAAATATTAGTTTTTGGGATATAGCTCATTGGTAGAGCATTCGGCTGTAGTTCGAGAGGTGTCCGGTTCGATCCCGAATGTCCCCTGGTTTAAAACAATAAACATGCGATACCCAATGTACACTAGTTCAGTTAAAGTAACGTGAAACAAAGTTGAAAGGAAGGCAGATCGCAAACGGCGTTAGTCTACAAAGGTTTGTTTCAATTTTCTGGCAAGGCAAAACAATTCTTGTTAAATGTTGATTGAAAGTTGAAATGTATTCATGCCGCCCATGTGGTCTAGTGGTTAGGATTACTGGCACGGGAACAACACTTTTATAGATTCCTTTTGATTATTCCATTAATTTTTTCTGCTTGGTAATCAGCAGTTTGAATATTAGTTTTTGGGATATAGCTCAGTGGTAGAGCATTCGGCTGTAGTTCGAGAGGTGTCTGGTTCGATCCCGGATGTCCCCTGGTTTAAAGCAATAAACATGCGATACCCAATGTACACTAGTTCAGTTAAAGTAACGTGAAACAAAGTTGAAAGGAAGGCAGATCGCAAACGGCGTTAGTCTACAAAGGTTTGTTTCAATTTTCTGGCAAGGCAAAACAATTCTTGTTAAATGTTGATTGAAAGTTGGAATGTATTCATGCCTCCCATGTGGTCTAGTGGTTAGGATTACTGGCACGGGAACAACACTTTTATAGATTCCTTTTGATTATTCCATTAGATTTTTCTGCTTGGTAATCAAAAGTTATATTATAAGTATTCGGGATATAGCGCAGTGGTAGAGCATTCGGCTGCAGTCCGAGAGGTCTCCGGTTCGATCTCGGATGTCCCCTGGTTTAAAACGATAAACATGCGATACCCAATGTACACTAATTCAGTTAAAGTAACGTGAAACAAAGTTGAAAGGAATGCAGGCGCCACAAACGGATTTAGTCTACGGTTTGTTTCAATTTTCTGGCAAGGCAATACAATTGTGGTCAAATGTTGAAAGTTCAAACATAGTCATCCCTCCCATGTGGTCTAGTGGTTAGGATTCCTGGCTTTCACCCAGGCGGCCCGGGTTTGATTCCCGGCATGGGAACAGAACTTTTATGGATTATTCCACACGCTATTTCTGCATGCTAATCAGCAATTTGAAAATTGCGTTAGGGGATAAAGCTCAGTGGTAGAGCATTCGGCTGCAGTCACTTGCAAAAGCACGAGTTCGGCAGCTCATTCGTCAACAATAGCAAATGAAATTATTAAGTTTCTGAGTAAGTTGACCGAGTGACCCGCTCTATAGCTGCCACTAACTGCATTAAGATCGTCATGTCCAGTTAGTTATGCATATCTAATCAATTGGGTATAAGCACACTAAGATCCTTGCAGCACAACTATCACTGAAGCAGATTCCTGATCACGCTGGCCGAGGCAAGAACTTGTTTTACGACCGCGATGAGACTCGAACTCAGACGCCTTATCCATTAGGCCACGCAGCCAACTACTTTTTACTGTGTGTTACATTTGTCTGTGACGGATTACAATTCATTAACACCTCCGACGGGACTCGAACCTGTAATACCAGTCTTAGGAGGCCGATGCCTTATCCATTAGGCCACAGATGCATATCGTAATTGAATATTACATTCAATTTGATCCGAGGCTATTATAGTGCCTACTTTATTTGGCTCAATCCAGAATACCATGACCATTATTGACTGATGGCTAATAAGTAAACAAAAACCAAAAAAAAGCATTCAGCTGCAATCCGAGAGGCCTACTGTACGATCCCGGATGTCCCCTGGTTTAAAGCGATAAACACGCGATACCCAATAATGTACACTAATTCAGTTAAAGTACATTGAAACAAAGTTGAAAGGAATGCAGATCGCAAACAGTGTTGGTCTACGAAGGTTTGTTTCAATTTTCTGGCAAGGCAAAACAATTGTTGTTAAATGTTGATTGAAAGTTGAAATGTATTCATGCCTCCCATGTGGTCTAGGGGTTAGGATTACTGGCACGGGAACAACACTTTTATAGATTCCTTTTGATTATTCCATTAGATATTTCTGCTTGGTAATCAGCAGTTTGAATGTTAGTGTTGGGGATATAGCTCAGTGGTAGAGCATTCGGGTTGGATTCGAGTTTTGGATTTCACTGTGATCAGTTGTGTTTTCTCAGAGCTCTCTAATGTCCTGTATTTTCGGGAATATAGTATGAAGTTTTTTGTGAATTTATGTTTGTGTTACAACTGTAAATAAGTTCGTGTTTGTGTACATTAATTGTCTGCCCTCGCCCTAGCCAGTATGGCTCAGGGTAGGGATCGTAGGACTGGCCCAGCTGGGCTTTTAAATGTTAGAAGATACGCTATGGAATGTACTGTGGAGGTAAATGTAGTAGACAATAGAAATGTGCGTGCAAGTGAACTAATTGATTCTTTGGAAGACTTATGTGGAAAGGACAGCATTTATGCTTGTGTTAAGAAAGGTGGCAATGGATATGAAGTAACTGTTTCTAATAAGGACACTGCGATGATGATCAATGATGGGATTACCATAAGAGGTGAGCACTACTCATGTATGATGATTATTAATGACTCTGTTGTTGTATCATTTATGGACATGCCAGCTTATTTAGAAGATGACATTATTATTAAGAAATTAACAGATCTGGGAGTAGAAATAAAATCTGACTTGATCCGTAGAGTGTACCGTGGTACTAATATAGCAGATGGGACTCGGTATGTTAAATGTCAGTTTCCTGAAAATTTGAAAGCTCTCCCATATAGCATGCAGTTTCAAACAGCAGAGGGCCTCAGATACTTTCGTGTCATCCATAATAACCAGGTGAAAGTCTGCTGGAAATGTCTGTCCGACAACCACTTAATTAGAGACCGTCCTAATTTTGTGTGCTACCGTTGTAATGGCCGTGGCCATACAAAGAGGAACTGCCGTGCCATTCTGTGTGATGAATGTGGAATGTTTCAATGCATATGCAGGGATTATGATGACTTGCCTGTTGCTGCACGTGGAGGTAGGGTCGTGAATGCTGAAGATGATGAACATTCACAAAATGAGATTGATACCTGTAATGAAGATGGTGACCGTGACGTCGATATGGAGATTGGAGCAGCTGGAGTGATGATTTATGTGACTGATGTAATTGATGTGATGGTTCATGAGGGGGATGAGTGCGTGTTAAGTGAGAATGATAGTAATGACATGTTTGATAAAATCTCAAGCAGTGCAGGTGATGAGTACACGTCAAATGAAGATGTTATTGACAATGCTGCCAATAATAAAGACAGAAAGAAGAAGAGAAAACGAAAGAAACACACAATTGTAAAGCCTGCAAAGCGTCTAGTTGAGGAGCTTAACAAAGGTGAGCAATGTTCACAAACTATACTATAGAAGTTTGTCAATCAAATAACAATGAACCTGTGAGTGAACTGATTGGTAAGCAGGTGAGCGATATTGATGTTACTACCGGCGGCGGCGGTACGCTTGTGAACACTAATTATGTTGTCGGCGTGGCTCAAGTGGTAAATGCGCGAATTTTGGATCAACAGGTCGAAGGTTCGCTTCCCAATCCGGGTGAAAATAAAACTAATGTTTCGGGTCAGATTTGTAAGACTACGTCGGAAAATAAATTAGATGTGGATGATATGTTTTCAGTAGATATCACCCCGGTGCCTAAAGACATCAGTTCAGTTCCACCAAGTGACATAGTTTTTAGGCAATTTGTTGCCCCATTTAATAAGGGCAAAGGTCGTGGAAAACCTCTTGACACATAGGCTTAATTATGGATATCACATTTGTTATATTTTCCTTTTTATTAATCATGTTAAAGATAGCATCTTTAAACACCAATGGTTTGAGAAATTGTGACAAATGTGATAAAATATTTGGCTTTTTACAGGTTTGGAATTATGATGTTATTTTATTGCAAGAAACATTTTGGGATGATAATTTGGCTTTGTATTTTACTGGGAAATGGGATGGTGACATTTATTTTAGTAATTTTGATAATAATAGAAGGGGAGTTGCAATACTTGTTAAAAATGATATCAAGCACAAATTTAAATTTGTTACTAAAGATACTGAGGGAAGGTTTGTTCATATTAATTATGAAACTGGTGATGAAATTGTAAATATCTTTAACATTTATTCACCCAATGAAACAAGAGAAAGAAGCCGATTTTTTAATTTTGTTAATAATAAAATTGCTGAATTCGAAAATATAATTCTGGGTGGTGATTTTAACTTGGCTTTGACAGCTTTAGATAGAAGACCACAAGCTAACATTGTACGGGACTGTTCACATGACATGCTCTATGAGCTTGTGACTAAACACCAGTTAGCTGATGTTTGGCGTGACAGATATCCATTGAGAACTGTATTTTCAAGAAGTGCTATTGTCCTAGGTGAATGTTCCCAAAGCCGCCTAGACTATTTTTTAATCAGCAAACAATTATCTGCTAATGTAATTTATACTGGCTATAAATACACAACTCTGAGTGACCACGCTTGGGTAGAACTATCAATAGACTTTATTAAAGCTGAGCGTGGGCCAGGGTTGTGGATTTTCAATGGCACTTTGCTCACTGATCAACTTTATAAAGACGCTATTGTTGATTTAATTGAACAGAAGAAAAACTGCCCATTGTATATAGAAGATTTTTTTACATGGTATGACAATCTAAAATTTTATATTAAGCAGATGTCACAAAACTTTGCAAGGAAAAAGTCAACAGACAAACATAAAAAAATGCGAGATTTACAAATTTTGCTTGAAAGAGAATTTGGCAGGAAAAAGGTTAATGTTGAAAAAATTACAGATTTGGAAAATGAATTACATGCCTTGGAAACTGTGATTTGCAATGGCGCTATCCTCAGATCCAAATCCCAATGGGTTTTGGAAGGGGAGAGAAGCACTAAATTCTTTTTAACCCTTGAAAGGCAGCGCCAAGAAAATAATGTCATTAAGTGTTTATTTGATAAGGGTAATAACACTGTAACGGATCCGTATCTTATAATGCAAAGAATACATGAATTTTACTCTGATTTGTATAAATACTCAGACATAAAAAATCATGATGCCCTGAACAATATATTAAATAACCTCAGTAAGGTGTCGGAGAATGAAAAGAAAATGTGTGATGATAGTATTAAAACAGATGAAATTAAGACAGCACTTTTTGCTATGAAAACTGGTAAAAGTCCAGGAAAAGATGGTCTTACTGCTGAATTTTATCGGACATTTTATGATATATTTCAACCATTATTTATTAGACTTTTTAACCAAATAGAGCAAAATAATATCATGCCTAGAAGCATGCGACGCCGTGTTATTTCACTTTTTTTATAAAAACAAAGGGGATAAAAGGGACACTGCAAATTTCCGTCCAATTAGCATATTAAATGTTGATTACAAAATTTTGGCCAAAATTATGGCAAACAGGTTAAAGCATGTCCTTCCTTTTATTATTAATCCTAATCAGACATGTTGTGTTCCAGGGAGGGATATTTCTGATAATGTTTTTAATATTCGGGATGTAATTGATTATGTCGAGTACACACAGTCGCAAGGGTTTTTAATTAAATGTGATCAAAGAAAAGCTTTTGACTTGGTGTCCCACAAGTATCTTTTTGAAACGTTAAGGAGATTTGGCTTTGGGGATAAATTGGTCAATTGGATTTCTATACTCTATACTGATATTTCTAGCTGTGTGAAATCCAATGGGCATTTAACTTCTTATTTTCCTGTTCAAAGATCTGTTCGACAGGGATGTCCAGTTTCTGCCATGTTGTATGTCATTTGTGTCGAACCATTGGCACGTTTATTTCTAACAGATTCTTCTATTCAACCTATATTGATCAGTAATGTAAACAGTTCATTAATTTATCAACATGCTGATAATACCACTATTACAATTAGAAATGAGTCATCTGTGTTTAATTCATTAGAATTATTTGATGTATATAGCAAAGCATCAGGTGGTGAAATTAATTATAACAAGACTCAAATCATGGCATTAGGTACATCTGTGGTATCACTGCAGATTGCAAGAAAATTAACAGTCCAAGATGACCATATAGAAATATTAGGTGTGTGCGTTGGAAAAAATAAATTAATATGTGAACAGAAAAATTGGGATAATAAGTGTCTTGGCATTCGAAGAATTTAAAATTTTTGGAAAATGAGAAACATTAACATACAGGGGAGAGCAATTGTCATTCAATCCTTGTTACTGTCCAAATTATGGTACATGTTAAATGTACAGCCAATCCCTGATAAAGTTTTAACCTCCATCCAAAAAGCCTGCATTGCATTCATATGGAAAGGCTCAAATTGGGTTAAATATAATATTTTAATAAAGCTTTCAATCATCATTGCCCTAACTTTATTAATAATAATAAATACAGTGTGAATACTTAAAACACTAAGTTTTAAAATAATTATGCAAACGCTACGTGACTGTACAACACTAGAGCATTTTTAAAAGATTAAAATTAGCTCCTAAAAGAGTGTGTATCACAATTTTAAATTTAATATAGCCTTAGCTAACATATAATTGTATGACTAGGTGAGCACAAACAGATTTAAAGGGTAGTTAAAGGGTTACCTTCCTTGAGTAACTCGCCATTATAATTCACACACAACTGATTGCTGTTAACATACGCATAATTAATCACAGATGAAATAAAATAAAACCATATATGAGGGTTAAACAGCAATGAGTAATAAATTGATTAGATATTAAAATGTAATATGTAATGTATTATCATTCCCTACTTTCAATAATGTATTATTCATGAGCAGTTTCATGTTTTTATCCTCTCGTTCATGTTCCCTATTGTAAGTATAAATTTGGAGTATAATTACTCTACATTTCTTCTTAAAATATGCCAACATGGGTATGATCTTGCCGTATTTCATAGCAATTTGTCTGCGTATATAAACACAATACCGATAAATGCTAAGAAGTAGATTAACAAAGAGGATATTCACACTTTTAAAAGATTTGTCAACGCCGACCAATCTTGCTAGATTACGGTTAATTTCATTCAATTGCTGTTGTGATAAATTTTGAAATAAAGTTTCAAGCATATCCATTAAAACTGATGTCAAATCAGACAGTTCACTACAGTCTAAAAACAGGTGGAACATTGTCTCTGGTTGGGACTTGCACACAGGACAGACATTGTTATCTGTTTTTCCAATCCGTAGTAGTTTCACCATGGTAAAAATACAATTGTGAGTAATTCTAAAATCAAGATCGATTAATTCAGGCGGCTTCAGTGGTAAATAGACTAAGGGCCACATATTAATTTGTTCAATTTCTGTAAAATAATTGTCCCAGAATGCAGCAGATGTTGGTATTTCAAATTGACTTTGCCGGAACAAATCATAAAATATTTTTGATTTTAAACCTCCAAATGCAATTGTAAGGTTATCAGTTTTAATACAGAAAGAAGTGTCTTCATGCTCAGGTTTGCCATGCTCAATTACACATATCCACTCATGCAACAAAATATTATACATTTTTTCAATTTTAATTATATCCACATCAATTTTATCCTGAACTAATTCAGAAACAGCGATAGCAGGTAAAAATCCAGGCACAAATTCATACAAAATATCCTTTATCAATACGACACCTGCTTGCTCATATTCAACGCATCTTAAGGGGTGATCAGCCAAAGTAATCTTAGGGTTATGAAATAAAGGTTGGTTCACAATCATATCCCAAGCTGAAACACTAACATCAGAGCAATTTCTAATTGCATACCAGGCCATAATCATTTGCCTATGTACAGGTGGCATAAATGAAACATCATGGGCTGTGAGTTTCATAAACAGTACTGATGTTCCAATGTTTAGTCCTTTATATTCATTCAAGAAGAATTTAAAAACATACATCCATGTCATTTGACGCTCATTATTAAAAAGGCGATTTAACATTTTCATTCTGAATGCCTTCATTTTTAACTTTATGTCAGGAATATTTAGGCCCCCTTCTAATTTACGACCAATGATCGTATTATATTTAACCAAATGTGAGCCTTTCCAAAGGAAATCAGGGATTGGCTGTACATTTAACATGTACCATAATTTGGACAGTAATAAGGATTGAATGACAATTGCTCTCCCCTGTATGTTAATGTTTCTCATTTTCCAAAAATTTAAAATTCTTCGAATGCCAAGACACTTATTATCCCAATTTTTCTGTTCACATATTAATTTATTTTTTCCCACGCACACACCTAATATTTCTATATGGTCATCTTGGACTTTAATTTTCTTGCAATCTGCTGTGATACCACAGATGTACCTAATGCCATGATTTGAGTCTTGTTATAATTAATTTCACCACCTGATGCTTTGCTATATACATCAAATAATTCTAATGAATTAAACACAGATGACTCATTTCTAATTGTAATAGTGGTATCATCAGCAGGTTGATAAATTAATGAACTGTTTACATTACTGATCAATATAGGCTGAATAGAAGAATCTGTTAGAAATAAACGTGCCAATGGTTCGACACAAATGACATACAACATGGCCGAAACTGGACATCCCTGTCGAACAGATCTTTGAACAGGAAAATAAGAAGTTAAATGCCCATTGGATTTCACACAGCTAGAAATATCAGTATAGAGTATAGAAATCCAATTGACAAATTTATCCCCAAAGCCAAATCTCCTTAAAGTTTCAAAAAGATACTTGTGGGACACCAAGTCAAAAGCTTTTCTTTGATCAAATTTAATTAAAAATCCTTGCGACTGTGTGTACTCGACATAATCAATTACATCCCGAATATTAAAAACATTATCAGAAATATCCCTCCCTGGAACACAACATGTCTGATTAGGATTAATAATAAAAGGAAGGACATGCTTTAACCTGTTTGCCATAATTTTGGCCAAAATTTTGTAATCAACATTTAATAGGCTAATTGGACGGAAATTTGCAATGTCCCTTTTATCCCCTTTGTTTTTATAAAAAAAGTGAAATAACACCGCGTCGCATGCTTCTAGGTATGATATTATTTTGCTCTATTTGGTTAAAAAGTCTAATAAATAATGGTTGAAATATATCATAAAATGTCCGATAAAATTCAGCAGTAAGACCATCTTTTCCTGGACTTTTACCAGTTATCATAGCAAAAAGTGCTGTCTTAATTTCATCTGTTTTAATACTATCATCACACATTTTCTTTTCATTCTCCGACACCTTACTGAGGTTATTTAATATATTGTTCAGGGCATCATGATTTATGTCTGAGTATTTATACAAATGAGAGTAAAATTCATGTATTCTTTGCATTATGAGATACGGATCCGTTACAGTGTTATTACCCTTATCAAATAAACACTTAATGACATTATTTTCTTGGCGCTGCCTTTCAAGGGTTAAAAAGAATTTAGTGCTTCTCTCCCCTTCCATAGCCCATTGGGATTTGGATCTGAGGATAGCGCCATTGCAAATCAGTTTCCAAGGCATGTAATTCATTTTCCAAATCTGTAATTTTTTCAACATTAACCTTTTTCCTGCCAAATTCTCTTTCAAGCAAAATTTGTAAATCTCACATTTCTTTATGTTTGTCTGTTGACTTTTTCCTTGCAAAGTTTTGTGACATTTGCTTAATATAAAATTTTAGATTGTCATACCATGTAAAAAAATCTTCTATATACAATGGGCAGTTTTTCTTCTGTTCAATTAAATCAACAATAGCGTCTTTATAAAGTTGATCAGTGAGCAAAGTGCCATTGAAAATCCACAACCCTGGCCCACGCTCAGCTTTATTAAAGTCTATTGATAGTTCTACCCAAGCGTGGTCACTCAGAGTTGTGTATTTATAGCCAGTATAAATTACATTAGCAGATAATTGTTTGCTGATTAAAAAATAGTCTAGGCGGCTTTGGGAACATTCACCTAGGACAATAACACTTCTTGAAAAGACAGTTCTCAATGGATATCTGTCACGCCAAACATCAGCTAACTGGTGTTTAGTCACAAGCTCATAGAGCATGTCATGTGAACAGTCCCGTACAAAGTTAGCTTGTGGTCTTCCATCTAAAGCTGTCAAAGCCAAGTTAAAATCACCACCCAGAATTATATTTTCGAATTCAGCAATTTTATTATTAACAAAATTAAAAAATTGGCTTCTTTCTCTTGTTTCATTGGGTGAATAAATGTTAAAGATATTTACAATTTCATCACCAGTTTCATAATTAATATGAACAAACCTTCCCTCAGTATCTTTAGTAACAAATTTAAATTTGTGCTTGATATCATTTTTAACAAGTATTGCAACTCCCCTTCTATTATTATCAAAATTACTAAAATAAATGTCACCATCCCATTTCCCAGTAAAATACAAAGCCAAATTATCATCCCAAAATGTTTCTTGCAATAAAATAACATCATAATTCCAAACCTGTAAAAAGCCAAATATTTTATCACATTTGTCACAATTTCTCAAACCATTAGTGTTTAAAGATGCTATCTTTAACATGATTAATAAAAAGGAAAATATAACAAATGTGATATCCATAATTAAGCCTATGTGTCCAGAGGTTTTCCACGACCTTTGCCCTTATTAAATGGGGCAACAAATTGCCTAAAAACTATGTCACTTGGTGGAACTGAACTGATGTCTTTAGGCACCGGGGTGATATCTTCTGAAAACATATCATCCACATCTAATTTATTTTCCGACGTAGACTTACAAATCTGACCCGAAACATTAGTTTTATTTTCACCCGGATTGGGAAGCGAACCTTCGACCTGTTGATCCAAAATTCGCGCGTTTACCACTTGAGCCACGCCGACAACATAATTAGTGTTCACTAGCGTACCGCCGCCGCCGGTAGTAATATCAATATCGCTCACCTGCTTACCAATCAGTTCACTCACAGGTTCATTGTTATTTGATTGACAAACTTCTATAGTTTGTGAACATTGCTCACCTTTGTTAAGCTCCTCAACTAGACGCTTTGCAGGCTTTACAATTGTGTGTTTCTTTCGTTTTCTCTTCTTCTTTCTGTCTTTATTATTGGCAGCATTGTCAATAACATCTTCATTTGACGTATACTCATCACCTGCACTGCTTGAGATTTTATCAAACATGTCATTACTATCATTCTCACTTAACACGCACTCATCCCCCTCATGAACCATCACATCAATTACATCAGTCACATCAATCATCACTCCAACTGCTCCAATCTCCATATCGACGTCACGGTCACCATCTTCATTACAGGTATCAATCTCATTTTGTGAATGTTCATCATCTTCCGCATTCACGACCCTACCTCCACGTGCAGCAACAGGCAAGTCATCATAATCCCTGCATATGCATTGAAACATTCCACATTCATCACACAGAATGGCACGGCAGTTCCTCTTTGTATGGCCACGGCCATTACAACGGTAGCACACAAAATTAGGACAGTCTCTAATTAAGTGGTTGTCGGACAGACATTTCCAGCAGACTTTCACCTGGTTATTATGGATGACACGAAAGTATCTGAGGCCCTCTGCTGTTTGAAACTGCATGCTATATGGGAGAGCTTTCAAATTTTCAGGAAACTGACATTTAACATACCGAGTCCCATCTGCTATATTAGTACCACGGTACACTCTACGGATCAAGTCAGATTTTATTTCTACTCCCAGATCTGTTAATTTCTTAATAATAATGTCATCTTCTAAATAAGCTGGCATGTCCATAAATGATACAACAACAGAGTCATTAATAATCATCATACATGAGTAGTGCTCACCTCTTATGGTAATCCCATCATTGATCATCATCGCAGTGACCTTATTAGAAACAGTTACTTCATATCCATTGCCACCTTTCTTAACACAAGCATAAATGCTGTCCTTTCCACATAAGTCTTCCAAAGAATCAATTAGTTCACTTGCACGCACATTTCTATTGTCTACTACATTTACTTCCACAGTACATTCCATAGCGTATCTTCTATCATTTAAAAGCCCAGCTGGGCCAGTCCTACGATCCCTACCCTGAGCCATACTGGCTAGGGCGAGGGCAGACAATTAATGTACACAAACAAGAACTTATTTACAGTTGTAACACAAACATAAATTCACAAAAAACTTCATACTATGTTCCAGAAAATACAGGACATTAGAGAGCTCTGAGAAAACACAACTGATCACAGTGAAATCCAAAACTCGAATCCAGCAAAGTCAGACGCCTTATCCATTAGGCCACGCGGCCAACTACTTTTTACTGTGTGATAGATTTGTCTGTCACGGATCACAATTCATTAACACCTCCGACGGGACTCTAACCCGCAATCCCCGGCTTAGGAGGCCGATGCCTTATCCATTAGGCCATGGAGGCATATCCTCATTGAATATTACATTCAATCTGATCCGAGGCTATTATAGTGCCTACTTTATTTGGCTCAATCCAGAATACCATGACCATTATTGACTGATGGCTAATAAGTAAACAAAAACCAAAAAAAAGCATTCAGCTGCAATCCGAGAGGCCTACTGTATGATCCCGGATGTCCCCTGGTTTAAAGCGATAAATTATTTTTATTATTATCGATAATACTGAACACAGGCCGTACAGGCCTCTATATTCAGGTGCATGAGTGACTCTAGGTTTTGAAATGGTTACTTCATGGTGACGGTGCCTCGGAGTTAAATTTAATTTGTGCATTGTCCCAGTATTTATCCAGTCGGTTTTTAAAGCTTTGAATGGTCGGGGCATTAACGATATGGTCAGTTAGGTTATTCCATACTTTTGCTATACTGTAATAAAATGAAAACTTTGATATATTATATTTAGCTCGCTGGATAAATAATGTTTTACTATGACCCCTGTTACTATTTCTTGAAGCAAATTTTAATGTTGGTACTGTGTCTGGATCATAGGTATTCAAAACCTTATATGTTTCAACCATGTCCCCTCTCAGACGTCTGTATGTGAGTGTGGGGAGGTTTAAACACGCGATACGCAATAATGTACACTAATTCAGTTAAAGTA
Source organism: Chaetoderma sp. LZ-2023a (assembly GCA_034401795.1). NCBI lineage: Eukaryota > Metazoa > Mollusca > Caudofoveata > Chaetodermatida > Chaetodermatidae > Chaetoderma > Chaetoderma sp. LZ-2023a. The sequence continues at coordinate 11,602,588 of CM067362.1, forward strand.
CTGTGGTGCTGGCGGTATCCCGCAATTCCGCAGTTCGGGTTTCGCGGCTGCCGGGCTAGCTGATTCCCGCCGTTTCTACAGACGCCCGACAGTCATACCTTGGAACCTGAACCGTGCACATCTGCCGCTGGTTCCACTGGCCGATTCAAGACCTCTGTTGGGTGAGTAACCTTTTATACGTAGCTAAGTTACTACAAATGGTGTCAGGAGTACTTTGGGCCCTAAATTAAAAATTGTTATTAGTTATTTCTAAATTCTACTCACGATTTTGCTGTAAAAAAAAGATAGAATTCTCGGAAATATAAAGACTACTCTAGTCCTGCCCGAACGTCAATTTTACAGACTCTGGCCGCCATTTTGATTATTTGATAGTTATTTTTGTAGGATTTAACAATCACAGATGATAGGTGAGTTATAGTTAAATATATATTATTTATTTATACTATAGCATGCAAATGTCGGGTATATAGATTAATATACCTTACATACATACGTCATATACGTCAAAAATTCAAGATTCAATGTTATTTATTTGAACTGTAATGAATTGAGGTGTATGTTCGTGCTTAGTTCCTATCATCTATGTCAGTATTCCGTGGAATGACAACCCTATAGTTTCTGGATTGTTATTGGTAGTTGTCTTCAGTGTCATATGTACGCGATTCTGAGCTGTAATTTAACCGTCGGTTTTTCGATATTTCTTTATATGTTAATTACAGTTCAATTTCCTTGTTTATTTCAGAATTATTTGAAATAAAGAAGTGATATAAATCACTTTTGTTGTTATTATTATCATTATTATTAACTTTTTGAACATTAGAGGGTAATCTCCCTTCTAATTAGCAAATATGTTTCAATTGTAATATTAGGTTTACTAATTACGCTGAACACTATTTGTTTTGGGTTTTTTTCTTGTTATTATTAATTCAAAAAGTTCATTATCACATTGCTAGTTACTCCGTTGAAACAATACAGCTTATGCCTCCTTTTCAAGTTAAATCTGAGGAGTTTTTGGCTCGCACCCAGTTTTCGTTGGATCAGTCCTTTACCCACAAAGCGATTTTGTTGGGTACAAGTAAAGGTTTCATTTTGAAAAGAGCTGATCAAACTGGGTTTGTTGAGTATTGGTGTAAAAGCGGTGGTACTACACAAGACTTGGTCAATATTCTGCAGTCGAGAATAGCAAGCGCCGTTCAGAAATTTCACCGGATCGTTTTCTATATCTGGGCCGGAACGTGCGACCTTACCGAGAAACGAGGCGACGGTTTTGTCTATTTAAGGACAGCCGATGATGAACTCGCGGTAGACCGCATTTGCCAACACTATCAACGTGCGATAGACATAGTAAGGCATTACGGCCAAACGGTGAAATTTATCGATATCTCGGCGTATTCTCTGGTCCTGTATAATGAGCAACTTCACCATTTGAATCCCTGTTCCTTCAAAGACCATGAGCTGCAACTGCATGACCAACTCTCTCTTCTCAATGATAGAATTGAGAAAATTAATGCAGATATTGGTGTACACACCATCAAATGCAGTGTAGAGTTAATACTCCGTAAAAAATCTAGTGCACATAAACGCGTCCGTTATCATTATACTTTTGAGTTTCTGAAGGATGGTTTGCATGCAGGTACGTTACTGAATTTGGTTTGGCTTCGGAAGATTCATTTAGACGTTCTCCGGAGTTGCACCACCATCACTACTCAGTAATTTAAATATTTCAGTAAGCATACGCTTACGACTTATTTCAGCAGTGGATATTACTTTTTTAGCGGATATTAATTTCGCTTCCTTGGTATAAATCAACCGGTGACCCATAATGACGAAACCTTTGTGTATTAACACTGCAACCGTGGAGGAACTTAGTGCACTCCATAATATTGGTAAAGTTCGAGCTGCTGGCATAGTAAATTTTCGTGAGTCCAGAGGAGGTTTCATATCCCTGGCCGACATTAAGGCAGATACTGATCTGCCTGCCACAGCTACAATCCTTGCACGATTGCTCCATGCTGGGGAAGTCGTATTCGACATCAATGATGAAGGCGCTGTTGGTGGGGTCGACTCACAGCCAAGGGAAGAATCCCTGGAAGAGAAGGTAGCTAGACTGAACATGGAACTGTTAGCTCAAGGTATCAAATACAAGGCACTCCTTAACTCAACTAGTCAACAAAGGGGTGATCATACCCTAGTTGATAACCTGGCTCCTAGGGGGGTATATACCCCTAGAGAACCTAAGAGGGAGTCGCGATCAGTTTCTCACCATGACACTAGGACGTCATCACCAGTTCGTAGAGCTTACTGGGATGGCTCTTCGTACAATGACTCTAGAATGTCATCCCCCGGTCGTAGAAGCTACTCTGATGGTCCTCCTCCACCTAAAATGTCAACTTTTGATGGAAAATGTGAGTGGAAACCATTTTTCATACAGTTTGAGCATACTGCTTCAAGGTACCGTTGGTCTGATATGTATAAATTAGACATGCTCATCTCAGCTTTAAGGGACAAGGCCTTAAAGTTTTACTGCATCTGTTCTGGGCAAGTCCAGAATGATTACTTTAGTTTATGTGACAAATTAAAGTTGATATTCGGGAAGAAAGATCTGCCCCACATCATCAGAAAAAAGATGCAAGATATTCGACAAGAGGGTAACTCTTTAGAAGAATTTGCAGACATCATTCAGGAGCTCACTTTAGATGGTTACCCTGATGCCTCAGAGAGTTTGGGCGAGACTATTGCCATTGATGCCTTCCTACGGGGTGTTGAGCATAAACGAGCCGCCCTGATAGCTATGGATAAAGATCCGAGCACCCTGGAGGAAGCTGTACAAATGGTCAATGCAGCTATCCATAATCAAAGATTGATCATGGGTTCCAGAAGACCTGAGGTTCGAAAGGTCCGTTTTCCGGACGATGCTTCTGGGTTGTTGGAGGCAGATAATCCAGAGCAGTTGAGAGGCATAACGGCTCCAAGCAGGATAGATAAATTGGAGAAAGATGTCGAAGGACTTAGGAAGGATATGGCGGATATGACGGTAGATGTGGCTAAGATTTTGAATCTTATATCTGGTCAATTCGGTCGAGGTCGGTCTCCTCCAAGAGGGAAGGTACTTCCATCGCGTTCCCCTTCTCCTCCTCTCAGATCGGGAAAGTGCTTTAATTGCAATTTAGAGGGGCATTTTTCCCGTGAGTGTCCAGAGCCGAGGCGTACACGGTCGCCATCACCTTCTGCTTCACCGAGATCTTCGCCTGTGCGATCATATGATGTTCGCATGTATGAGTTTAATCGTGACCCTATGACACTAGTCACATTTCATATGATGTTCGCATGTATGAGTTTAATCGTGACCCTATGACACTAGTCATTCCCATTAAAGTAAATGGTGTTTCCGTTGATGCAGTGGTGGACACTGCGGCACAAGTGACAGTAATTGGCAATTTCGTTGCAAATAAATTACCTTACCCTTTAAAGAGGTTGGAGTCTATTGCATTGAAAGGTGCAGGTAGAGACAATGTTATCCCTGCGGAAAGTGTTGAGCCAGTCACAATTGCATTAGGCTCTATGATGTTCAACTGGCCAGTACTTCTTGCCAATATTAATGATCCGATTATATTAGGCCTGGATTTCTTGAAGGCACACAAGGCCACCATTGATCTGACTAGACTGTGTCTGACAATTAATGGAGAACCGATTCAAGCCTCAATGTTGAGAGCTCATGGGAAGGAAGCCCAAGTAGCTCGGGTAACATTGAAGCAGAAAGTGGTCGTGGGTCCTTTTGAGGCCGTGAAGACCACAGGTGTTCTGGATCGGGAGGTACAGAATGATGTTGTGCTCCAGCCCTCATCTAAACTGGAGGGTCTGGTAACACCTCATACAGTGGCCACTGCCAAAGATTCGCAGATTCCTATTTTGTTAAGGAACCTGTCGGCCCAATATATTACTCTGGAACAAGACCACAACCTTGGTATTGTCACAGAAATTGAGGAGGTTTTAGACCCTAGAACAGAATTTCAACTTGCTGGTAACCCCATAAACCAGGACGGTTTACAGACTTCTACAGCCACTGAGGTGGACCTCCCTGTGTTCTTACAGGAGCTGTATGAGAGGTCGACATCGGGTTTATCGGAGACGCAGTCTTCGCAAGTTGAATCCATGTTAATCGAGTATCAGGATGCATTTGCAAAAGATGATCTTGATTTGGGTTTGTTCAAGGGGATAAGACATAAGGTTGACACAGGTAATGCACAACCTGTTCGTTCTAAACTTAGACTAACTCCTCTTGGTTTTGAGAATGAGGAAGAGAAACACCTTGCGGAAATGTTAGAGAAAGGTATCATAGTTCCGTCAAAATCTGAGTGGTCGTCAGCCCCGGTATTAGTTCGGAAGAAAGACGGTACCGTGAGGTACTGCGTCGATTTTCGAGCTCTGAACAGTATAACTCGCAAAGACCGTTACCCCCTACCAAACATTGAGACATGTCTGGATGCACTTGGTGGTGCTAAGTTCATCAGCACACTTGATATGGCAGCTGGGTATTAGCAGGTCGAGGTTGACCCAGAGGACCGCCACAAGCTCGCATTTATCACAAGATATGGGCTTTTTGAATTTGTCCGGATGCCATTTGGTACATGCAACAGCCCGGCTACCTTTCAGAGGGTTGTTCAGCTGGTATTGCAAGGTCTTAACTGGTGCGAGTGTCTTGCGTATTTAGATGACGTGGTAGTGACAGGGACTGACTTTGACAGTCATATGACCAACTTGAAAGCTGTCCTTTCCCGATTCCTGTTGCACAACCTTAAATTAAAACCTAAGAAGTGTAATTTGTTCCATACAGAACTCTGTTTCTTAGGTAAGTTGGTGAGTGATAAGGGAATCGCTGTTAAGCCAAACAATATGGAAAGCGTCGCTAATTGGCCTGTTCCTAAGACAAAGAAAGAGCTGGAATCTTTCCTAGGGTTCATGAATTACCACCGAGAGCACATACAGGGTTTTGCTGGTATTTCTGCTCCTCTCTCTGCACTTACCAGTTCCAAAGTAGAGTATGACTGGACTCTAAAGCATCAGATAGCTTTCGAAACACTTCAGGGTGCTATGGCCAACCCTGCAGTGTTAGGTTATCCGACACCGGATGGTACCTTCATACTGGATACGGATGCTTCGGAGGCGGCTATTGGTGCAGAGTTATCCCAAATTCAGAATGGGAAAGAGGTGCTTATTGGTTTTGCGAGCCGAACGTTGACACCGGCTCAGCGTAAATATTGTGTTACACGCAAAGAGTTGCTGGCCGTGGTAGCATTTACTAGGCAGTACCGTATGTACTTGCTAGGACGGTCATTTATTGTGCGGACTGACCATCACAGTCTCACGTGGCTGCTCAGTTTCCAGCACATCGAAGGACAACTAGCCAGATGGCTAGAAGAACTGTCCCAATATAATATGACGATGCAGTACAGGACCGGTAAACAGCACTCTAATGCTGATGGTCTATCACGAGTTCCAAGTGATTTTTCACCTTGCCACTGTTATAAATCTGGCCAATCTCTTAGTTCGTTACCATGTGGTGGGTGCAAATATTGTACCAAGCTTCAGCAGCAATGGTCTCAATTTGAACAAGATGTTGATGATGTAATTCCTTTGGCTTTTCAAACCATAAGGGCCCTTCAACTGAGTAATAATGATCTATCAGACAGCGACACAGACAGCGACGATCCAGATGGACTGCTGAATGGTGTCCCCCAAATAGACCAGGTTATCGGAAGGTCAAACTGGTTAGACGCATTCTCTTCGGAAAATCTAAGGGAGCGTCAGTTGGAGGATCCTGATCTGAAGACAGTTGTATCATGGATTGAGCAGTCACACACACCTGACGTGGAGCTATATTTAGCTAGTCCAGCTGTCAAGTTTTTGTGGGCTCGTTGTGATCAATTGATTTTTGTCGATAGCATTTTGCACTATCTCTGGGTAGAAGCAAATACCACACGGAATCTGCTGGTAGTCCCAAAGTCTCTCCAGAAGCTGGTTTTGGAAAATTGTCATGATTCCAAGCTTGCCAGTCACATGGGTGAGCAGAAGACATTAGAGAGAGTGAAGGCTAAGTATATCTGGCACTGATACTCTCGTGATGTGGTGGCGTATGTGAAATCCTGTCGGATTTGTAGCTGTAGCAAAAAAGCTTCCATCCGACCTAGAGCTGCTCTGGGCGAGTTCCATGCTGGGTTTCCCTTGGAACGGGTACATATGGACATTTTGGGCCCCTTTATCACATCTACACTGGGAAATAGATACGTGTTGATGATCATAGATCAGTTCACAAAATGGGTTGAGTGCTATGCGCTCCCTGAACAAGGGGCAGAACTGGTAGCCAAAACGTATGTGGAGCCTTTTGTCACCACATTTGGCTGTTCATATTTCTTACCCACCGACCAGGGTCGTAACTTTGAGAGCAACCTATTTAAGGAACTGTGCCATCTACTGGAGATTTCAAAAACACGCACCACAGCTTATAGACCATGTTCAAATGGACAGATTGAACGTATAAACCATACTGTCTTGCAGTGTATACAGTGTTACCTGCAAGAGCATGACAGACAGAAAGATTGGGACAAGTGTATTCCTTTCATCGCTGGAGCTATACGATCTACTGTAAGCCGACAGACGGGGTATACTCCCAACATGATGATGCTTGGTCGAGAAGTACTACAGCCTATTGACATAATGTGCAAATGCCCTGTGTCTGCGACTACAGAGAATGCCCCTTCAGATGCCAGTGACTTCGTCCAACAGTTACAGCAAACGTTGCATGAAACTCATGAGATAGCACGGGATAACCTTAAAATGGCTCAGAAGCGCCAGAAAAAAGAGTATGATCCACGTTTGCATGAGCATACCTATCATGTTGGTGATGTAGTTTATCTTGCTAATTCTGCAACTAAAATAGGCCAGTCCAGTAAATTACAACCTCCTTGGACTGGTCCATTTATTATTTATAAAAAGTTGTCAGAAGCACTGTTTGGGATCAAAAACCAACGCCGGGAACTAGTTGTTCACCATGATAGATTAAAGCTGTGCAGAGATCGTGATTTACCTCTCTGGATATTGCGAATGAGACGTGCTATAAGCTCTGAAGATCATGGCGATGATGATGACTTATTATCCCCCGATAATGGCCTTAGGTTATCTGATGATAACCGTGCTTCCATTTTTGAAGAGGATTCGGATGAAACCATTCCATATGGTATTGATCCATCCTCATCAATTCTGCATAATGATCTAGATGCTGTTTTGACAGATGACCTGGATATCGACTCTGTTTTACCGTCCCACAAACACAGCATCACTCTCCTAGGCGCATGAGGTGTCAGGTCCGAGGAGAAAAGCATAACACGTCCCCTAGGCGCATGAGGTGTCAGGTCCGAGCGGAACCGCATCACACTTTTTCCCCTAGGCGCATGAGGTGTCAGGTCCGAGGGGAAATACATCACACATCTCCTAGAGATGACCACCTCCAAACTCACACCATTCAGAGTCGAACAGGAAGGCAGTGCCGTCTTCCTAACAGGTTCCTAGATTATGAAATGTATTAGAATGATATTTAAGCATTCGTGAATTAGACTATATAAGTCTTCATGGACTCTACTTGTCCACCTGAATAAACGTTCCTCTGGTTTCGTCTTATTACGGATTCTTTTGGTCATGGTATTGTTGCGGACTGCAGTTAGCTTTTCGGTCGTAGTACAGTACTACAATAGTAATGTGATAATGTACAATGGTAACAGTAATTCAACATTAAAAGAATTACTGTAATCCAGATGATATGAAATTATGACTTCAAATTTTAATATGCTGCATGACACTGAAGACATTCAACTTGTCCGGAAAACATGTATAATCATTGGCTTATGTTCCGTTTCCATCTTAGCTTTAGTTTCAGCAACAGCAAAATCGTCATGTTCTATTTTTTGTATGTTTTGGGACACTAAATTAGTTGGACACATAAGCACATAGTGGCTTTTTCCAGCAATAATACTCCGTGAGATACCAAAAACCAACAGGGGTCCATCGCTGTATGACTCACAGAACGCGTTATTATAATTACGCGTTTTTTCAAATGACGCGTGAATAATTGCGCGTAGTAATGCGTGGTTATATTTACGCATTTCTTGATCGCACATTACAGATATGCGTTGTCAAATGATGTGTAAATTGTTACACATTAATCATACGCATTGTATTGTTAACTGCAATTATTGTCCGTCATGACGTGTGGTCATAATAATGCTCTCTGTTATGTGTATATGGATTAAATCCATGTACACGCTTTTATAAGTATATGCATCATATGTTATGATGCAAACTCATCTATGTATAGTGAAATCCTGTATAGGTTAGCTATTTAATGCCAGTTCTACATTTGTCAGCTCAGATATTTTATAGGGTAGCTCAAATATATTATATATGGTTTTATTAGGTCAGCACAGATATTTTATAGGATAGCCCAGGTATATTAATTCTACATAGGTCCGTTCAGATATTTTATATTAGGCCAACATATTATATACTGCCATGCCTAGGTATTTCATTTATTAAACGTGTAGCAATTACATGTTAAAATGATGCAATGATGCATTATTACTCTATAATGCATAACTCAGGCATATTTATCATGTGCATTACTCTAGAATGCAGAAGTCTTGCATATGACAGCATATTTATAATATGCATTTAGCAAAGACTGCATAACTCGTACAGATGCATTTCTTACGCTTATCATTTCCTAATGCGCGAAGTAATTGGCGCGTTAGTCATAGCGCAAATTCATATGTTTCTTTCTTCTGCTGTATTATCCGTTCCGTTTAGCTTCATTCAGATATCTGTATTGTGATAGGGATAGTGGTTTTCCGGATTTCCTAAATTTGTGGATTCAGATCCGTTTCAATTATATAAGAGATATATCAAAAAGGTTAAGGTTAAAAATATTCACTAAATTTAAAAAAAAAATTTGCAATATTCATAGGTTTTCCTCGAATCTCACATACGTTAATTTCAAATAACACTCCAACTAAATTCATGTGAGATTATTTTTATTACTTCTTTATCAATTCGGCAATTCCGTCAATTCTGTCAGTTTTCTACTTTGGTGGAAAACCACTGTCCTTAATTTTAGTTATGATGCTATGCTATTTTTAAATCTGTGATGCTGGCCCTCGTCCGGCAGCTGTTGATCTATCCATCTGTTTTATTATTAACCGCTCCTTCCTTCTAGATGGATCGACACCTATATTTTTTTAATTGGCAATTTCTGATGCTACCTTTAGCAGTGGAGCGTCAATGCCTGTGTGTTTTTATGGTGTGCAGATTTTTAAAAGAGTAGATTTTTAGATAAGATTTTTAATTAAAAGATAAGATTTTTAATTAAACAAGCATGTTTTTATAAACGGGGGAGAGTGTGGTGCTGGCGGTATCCCGCAATTCCGCAGTTCGGGTTTCGCGGCTGCCGGGCTAGCTGATTCCCGCCGTTTCTACGGATGCCCGACAGTCGTACCTTGGAACCTGAACCGTGCACATCTGCCGCTGGTTCCACTGGCCGATTCAAGACCTCTGTTGGGTGAGTAACATTTTATACGTAGCTAAGTTACTACAGTACATTGAAACAAAGTTGAAAGGAATGCAGATCGCAAACAGCGTTGGTCTACGAAGGTTTGTTTCAATTTTCTGGAAAGGCAAAACAATTGTTGTTAAATGTTGATTGAAAGTTGAAATGTATTCATGCCTCCCATGTGGTCTAGTGGTTAGGATTACTGGCACGGGAACAACACTTTTATAGATTCCTTTTGATTATTCCATTAGGTTTTTCTGCTTGGTAATCAGCAGTTTGAATATTAGTTTTTGGGATATAGCTCAGTGGTAGAGCATTCGGCTGCAGTCCGAGAGGTGTCCGGTTCGATCCCGGATGTCCCGTGGTTTAAAACGATAAACATGCGATACCCAATGTACACTAGTTCAGTTAAAGTAACGTGAAACAAAGTTGGCTACATTGTCTGAAATGTCTCTACCCGGCACACAGCATGTTTGGTTTTGGTTAATAATTTTAGGCAGGACATGCTTCAAGCGATTAGCCATTACTTTAGCAAAAACTTTGTAGTCTACATTTAATAATGTTATTGGGCGCCAATTTGTAATTTCCTGCTTATCTCCCTTTTTATATATTAAAGTAATCATGCCATTTTTCATAGTTCCACTTAGTGTTCCTTCTTTTTCTATTTCATTAATAAGTTTTAAGAACAAAGGCTCAAAAATGTGATAAAAGCATCGGTAAAATTCAGTGGTTATTCCATCTCTGCCAGGGCTCTTGTTCCTTTTCATACTGAAGAGTGATGTTTTTGTTTCAGCTGTAGTTACATTACTATCACACTCATGTTGATCAGATTCAGGGACATCATTGGAAATAGTAGATAATATTTTATGACGTTCATTTTCATCAGTACCCTTATGAGCATACAACTCTGTATAATATTCTTGTACTCTATTTAATATAGAAAAAGTATCTGTCAAAATTTCACCATTCTCATTATATAAGGTATTAATCGTATTGCCTGTTTGCCGATGCCTCTCTAATCCTAGAAAAAAATGGATGGATCTTTCGCCTTCCAAGGACCACTGAGCCTTAAAACGCAATATAGCTCCCCTGCATACATTTTCCTCGATGGTCTTTAAATCATACTCTAATTGGGCAATATATTCTGCATTGACATAATTTTTACTTAGCTCTTTTTCAAGCTGAAATTGTACCTTTGTCATCTTTTCACGTTTTTGATAACTTTTCTGTCGACAATATCTCTGTGAGTAGGACTTTATTGCATATTTTTAATTGTCCCACCATATCAAAAAGGATGTAGAATATAAATCAGAATTTCTCTGTTCTTCTATTAAATTTGCAATTCCATTTTGATAGTCCTCATCTATTAGCACAGAGTTATTCAAAACCCATGAACCTGGGCCTTTTTCCTGATAATTAAAAATAGAGTGGTCACTTTTACTTGTTTGAGAATAACCAATGTATGTAACAAAAGGCTTAAGAGAGGTGCTTAGCAGAAAGTAATCAATCCGACTTTGTGTTAACATACCATCTGTTAAGCCCCTTCGGGAATATTGCTTGCGCATGGGATAGCGCCACCTCCAAATATCTTCAAGGCTTTTGTTTGCCATACACTGCTTTAGAAATGCACGTGACCTATCTGGTATATAATTCTTTGTAGGGTATTTATCTATAGCAGACAATGTAACATTAAAGTCACCAGCAATAAAAATATGTTCTATTAAACCAATTTTGTTATTAACATAGTTAAAAAAATTATACCTTTCACTTGCAATATTAGGGGCATAAATGTTAAAAATATTTAATAACTTATCATTAATATTACATTTGATGTGCATAAAACGACCATCATCATCTTTGTCAACAAAAGAAACAGCATCTTTAAGATTATTCTTAATTAGGGCAGCCACACATCTTCTGTCATTAGAGGCATTGCTGTAATATATTTCACCAATGAACTTTCGCTTTAATAATTCAGTCCATTCATTATTCCAAAAAGTTTCTTGAATGAGCATGATGTCATAGTGATTGTCATTCATTAAACACACAAGCCTTTCAAAATTGCTTACATTTCTCATTCCATTTACATTATATGAGGCAATTCTAAGCATAGCTAAAATAGCAAAAAGAGGAAAAGACAGCCGGATCAGTGTACAATACATTATGTTTTATCGGGCACTGGACTTTGTTTGTTTCTATTTTTCTTTAGGATTTGTGGCTTGGTATACTTGAATCTGAATTTTCCATCTGGACTCAATGGCTTGTGTTTTTCAGTGTCAATTTGAGCAGTGTTCATGTCACTGCTTGGTGAACTGCTGTAGTCAACCTGCTTGTTATCATTGTTTGTAGACGACTCACCTATTTCTGAACAGCTATTATCACATGAGTTATTTGCAACTATGTTTTCACTATCCACTATATTACTTTTATTATTTCGTTCTGTTATGGTATTACTTGGAATCGAACCTAGGTCTATGGGTTGGGCTTCAGAAACTTTAACCACTCCACCATTTGTAATTTCACTATTGTTAAAATGATCCATGTCAAGTAGTGTCTAGCTTGGGTTGGCTTTAACAACGCCTGAAGGGTGTATATACTCATCAGTCGAGTCAAAACAGTCCATCCCATCACCATCCGCCTCAATTGATTTGTTAACAATGAACTGATCAGCACAATCATCATCATTAACTTTAACTTGTGTGTCTGAAGTTGAAACATTAACATCATTATTATCACACATATCATTCACCGACTCCAGATGCCACTCATCATCATTAACTTTGACTTGTGTGTCCGAAGTTGAAACATTAACATCATTATTACCACACATATCAATCACTGACTCCAGATACCCTTCCTCCTCATTTACAATCCCTGCATTCCTTTCCTCTCTGGCAATTTTGTTATCTCGCCTGGGTGGACTCAGCGTAGGAAAATCATGTTCATCTAATTCATTATTACCGGGTCTCAATTTTCGCTTTAGTTCACGTCTATCAGAGTTAATAGTTTTTCTGCTGGGACCAATCTCATAATCAGATAACTTGTTTAAGTTCAAAGGATTAAAATCAGTTTTACAACTACATTCCCGTGCAAATCTTCCACACATCTCGCATAGCTGAGTGCAAAATCTAGCACGGTGTCCAGGTAATTTACACCACCAGCAGGCAAAACTTGGACACTCACGGATTAAATGATTAGGAGAGAGACAGTTTGAGCAAACCTTTTGTTGTTCATTGTGAATAACACGGAAATATTGCTGGCCATCAACTGTATTAAATTTTACACTGTACGGCAATGATTTTATTTCGCTAGGAAATGTGCATGTTACGAAGCGTGTGCCATCTGCAATATCAGTATTCTTATAGCACTTTCTTGTAATAGCAGATTTGAGTATAACACCATAATTTTCAAGCTTCTCCCCAATCTCATCATCAGTGATATAAGCTGGCAGATACATAAAAGAAACCACAACGTTTTCATTAATTAGCATCTTACAGTCAAAGTGCTCACCTTCAATAGTTAATCCATCCGACAGTTGAAACGCTTTATCTTTATCACACATTGTTATCTCATAAGCATCCATTCTCTTCTTCACAATAGCATAGATAGAATCAACACCACACATTTCACAAACATTTTTTAATATTACATCTGGCTTTACACGTAAATTGTCATTAACAATTATCTCAACAGTTGCCTCTTTCTTATAATTCCGTGAGTTGTTACTCACTCTACCCTCATTAGGAGGGTTTACTACCCCTCCCGTAGCCATCTTGGCCAGGGAGAGCAGAACAGATTGATATCCAAAAGTTATTAAAGAAGCTATATAAAAACAATCACTAACGCACTAACACTGTATAACACTTAGATTATACAACTGAAATTCTGGGCTTGGATATGAGCACTGAGTAAACATGTCTACACAGTATGACAACCAAAAGCAAGTATCCGGGAGGCCGATGCCTTATCCATTAGGACACGGAGGCATATCCTCATTGAATATTACATTCAATCTGATCCGAGGCTATTATAGTGCCTACTTTATTTGGTTCAATCCAGAATACCATGACCATTATTGACTGATGGCTAATAAGTAAACAAAAACCAAAAAAAAGCATTCAGCTGCAATCCGAGAGGCCTACTGTACGATCGCGGATGTCCCCTGGTTTAAAGCGATAAACACGCGATACCCAATAATGTACACTAATTCAGTTAAAGTACATTGAAACAAAGTTGAAAGGAATGCAGATCGCAAACGGCGTTAGTCTAGGAAGGTTTGTTTCAATTTTCTGGCAAGGCAAAACAATTATTGTTAAATGTTGAAAGATGGAGTGTATTCATGCCTCCCATGTGGTCTAGTCGTTAGGATTCCTGGCACGGGAACAACACTTTTATAGATTCCTTTTGATTATTCCATTACATTTTTCTGCTTGGTAATCAGCAGTTTAAATATTAGTTTTGGGGATATAGCTCAGTGGTAGAGCATTAGGCTGCAGTCTGAGAGGTCTCTGGTTCGATCCCGGATGTCCCCTGGTTTAAAACGATAAACATGCGATACCCAATGTACACTAGTTCAGTTAAAGTAACGTGAAACAAAGTTGAAAGGAATGCAGATCGCAAACGGCGTTAGTCTATGAAAGTTTGTTTCAATTTTCTGGCAAGGCAAAACAATTGTTGTCAAATGTTGAAAGATGGAGTGTATTCATGCCTCCCATGTGGTCTAGTGGTTAGGATTCCTGGCACGGGAACACTTATAGATTCCTTTTGATTATTCCATTAAATTTTTCTGCTTGGTAATCAGCAGTTTAAACATTAGTTTTGGGAATATAGCTCAGTGGTGGAGCATTCGGCTGCAGTCCGAGAGGTCTCCGGTTCGATCCTGGATGTCCCCTGGTTTAAAACGATAAACATGCGATACCCAATGTAACTAGTTCAGTTAAAGTAACGTGAAACAAAGTTGAAAGGAATGCAGATCGCAAACGGCGTTAGTCTACGAAGGTTTGTTTCAATTTTCTGGCAAGGCAATACAATTGTTGTCAAATGTTGAAAGATGGAGTGTATTCATGCCTCCCATGTGGTCGAGTGGTTAGGATTCCTGGCACGGGAACAACACTTTTATAGATTCCTTTTGATTATTCCATTAGATTTTTCTGCTTGGTAATCAGCAGTGTGAAAATGTTTTTTGGGGATATAGCTCAGTGGTAGAGCATTCGGCTGCAGTCCGAGAGGTCTCCGTTTCGATCCCGGATGTCCACTGGTTTAAAACGATAAACATGCAATACCCAATGTACACTAGTTCAGTTAAAGTAACGTGAAACAAAGTTGAAAGGAATGCAGATCGCAAACGGCGTTAGTCTATGAAAGTTTGTTTCAATTTTCTGGCAAGGCAAAACAATTGTTGTCAAATGTTGAAAGATGGAGTGTATTCATGCCTCCCATGTGGTCTAGTGGTTAGGATTCCTGGCACGGGAACACTTTTATAGATTCCTTTTGATTATTCCATTAGATTTTTCTGCTTGGTAATCAGCAATTTGAAAATTGCGTTAGGGGATTAAGCTCAGTGGTAGAGCATTCGGCTGCAGTCACTAGCAAAAGCACGAGTTCAGCAGCTCATTCGTCAACAATAGCAAATGAAATTATTAAGTTTCTGAGTAAGTTGACCGAGTGACCCGCTCTATAGCTGCCACTAACTGCATTAAGATCGTCATGTCCAGTTAGTTATGCATATCTAATCAAATGTGTAGTAAGCACACTAAGATCTTTTGCACATCTCTTTACCGGCCTCGGAAAGGATTATCTAGCTTAATAAAAACTGGTGAAAGAAGGTGTCTGTCTGTTTTAAGCAGTTCAGTTGGTGTTGCAGCACAACTATCACTGAAGCAGATTCCTGATCACGCTGGCTGAGGCAAGACCTTGTTTTACGACCGCAACGAGACTCGAACTCACAATCTTATGATTCGAAGTCAGACACCTTATCCATTAGGGCACCCGCGCAATTAATTTTTAGTGTGTGTTACATTTGTCTGTCACGGATTACAATTCATTAACACCTACGACGGGACTCGAAACCGCAATCCCAGGCTTAGGAGGCCGATGCCTTATCCATTAGGCCACGAAGGCATATCCTCATTGAATATTACATTCAATCTGATCCGAGGCTATTATAGTGCCTACTTTATTTGGCTCAATCCAGAATACCATGACCATTATTGATTGATTCGAGTTTTGGATTTCACTGTGATCAGTTGTGTTTTCTCAGAGCTCTCTAATGTCCTGTATTTTCGGGAATATAGTATGAAGTTTTTTGTGAATTTATGTTTGTGTTACAACTGTAAATAAGTTCTTGTTTGTGTACATTAATTGTCTGCCCTCGCCCTAGCCAGTATGGCTCAGGGTAGGGATCGTAGGACTTTTAAATGATAGAAGATACGCTATGGAATGTACTGTGGAGGTAAATGTAGTAGACAATAGAAATGTGCGTGCAAGTGAACTAATTGATTCTTTGGAAGACTCATGTGGAAAGGACAGCATTTATGCTTGTGTTAAGAAAGGTGGCAATGGATATGAAGTAACTGTTTCTAATAAGGACACTGCGATGATGATCAATGATGGGATTACCATAAGAGGTGAGCACTACTCATGTATGATGATTATTAATGACTCTGTTGTTGTATCATTTATGGACATGCCAGCTTATTTAGAAGATGACATTATTATTAAGAAATTAACAGATCTGGGAGTAGAAATAAAATCTGACTTGATCCGTAGAGTGTACCGTGGTACTAATATAGCAGATGGGACTCGGTATGTTAAATGTCAGTTTCCTGAAAATGTGATAGCTCTCCCATATAGCATGCAGTTTCAAACAGCAGAGGGCCTCAGATACTTTCGTGTCATCCATAATAACCAGGTGAAAGTCTGCTGGAAATGTCTGTCCGACAACCACTTAATTAGAGACTGTCCTAATTTTGTGTGCTACCGTTGTAATGGCCGTGACCATACAAAGAGGAACTGCCGTCCCATTCTGTGTGATGAATGTGGAATGTTTCAATGCATATGCAGGGATTATGATGACTTGCCTGTTGCTGCACGTGGAGGTAGGGTCGTGAATGCGGAAGGTGATGAACATTCACAAAATGAGATTGATACCTGTAATGAAGATGGTGACCGTGACGTCGATATGGAGATTGGAGCAGTTGGAGTGATGATTGATGTGACTGATGTAATTGATGTGATGGTTCATGAGGGGGATGAGTGCGTGTTAAGTGAGAATGATAGTAATGACATGTTTGATAAAATCTCAAGCAGTGCAGGTGATGAGTATACGTCAAATGAAGATGTTATTGACAATGCTGCCAATAATAAAGACAGAAAGAAGAAGAGAAAACGAAAGAAACACACAATTGTAAAGCCTGCAAAGCGTCTAGTTGAGGAGCTTAACAAAGGTGAGCAATGTTCACAAACTATAGAAGTTTGTCAATCAAATAACAATGAACCTGTGAGTGAACTGATTGGTAAGCAGGTGAGCGATATTGATATTACTACCGGCGGCGGCGGTACGCTTGTGAACACTAATTATGTTGTCGGCGTGGCTCAAGTGGTAAATGCGCGAATTTTGGATCAACAGGTCGAAGGTTCGCTTCCCAATCCGGGTGAAAATAAAACTAATGTTTCGGGTCAGATTTGTAAGTCTACGTCGGAAAATAAATTAGATGTGGATGATATGTTTTCAGAAGATATCACCCCGTGCCTAAAGACATCAGTTCAGTTCCACCAAGTGACATAGTTTTTAGGCAATTTGTTGCCCCATTTAATAAGGGCAAAGGTCGTGGAAAACCTCTGGACACATAGGCTTAATTATGGATATCACATTTGTTATATTTTCCTTTTTATTAATCATGTTAAAGATAGCATCTTTAAACACTAATGGTTTGAGAAATTGTGACAAATGTGATAAAATATTTGGCTTTTTACAGGTTTGGAATTATGATGTTATTTTATTGCAAGAAACATTTTGGGATGATAATTTGGCTTTGTATTTTACTGGGAAATGGGATGGTGACATTTATTTTAGTAATTTTGATAATAATAGAAGGGGAGTTGCAATACTTGTTAAAAATGATATCAAGCACAAATTTAAATTTGTTACTAAAGATACTGAGGGAAGGTTTGTTCATATTAATTATGAAACTGGTGATGAAATTGTAAATATCTTTAACATTTATTCACCCAATGAAACAAGAGAAAGAAGCCAATTTTTTAATTTTGTTAATAATAAAATTGCTGAATTCGAAAATATAATTCTGGGTGGTGATTTTAACTTGGCTTTGACAGCTTTAGATAGAAGACCACAAGCTAACATTGTACGGGACTGTTCACATGACATGCTCTATGAGCTTGTGACTAAACACCAGTTAGCTGATGTTTGGCGTGACAGATATCCATTGAGAACTGTCTTTTCAAGAAGTGCTATTGTCCTAGGTGAATGTTCCCAAAGCCGCCTAGACTATTTTTTAATCAGCAAACAATTATCTGCTAATGTAATTTATACTGGCTATAAATACACAACTCTGAGTGACCACGCTTGGGTAGAACTATCAATAGACTTTAATAAAGCTGAGCGTGGGCCAGGGTTGTGGATTTTCAATGGCACTTTGCTCACTGATCAACTTTATAAAGACGCTATTGTTGATTTAATTGAACAGAAGAAAAACTGCCCATTGTATATAGAAGATTTTTTTACATGGTATGACAATCTAAAATTTTATATTAAGCAAATGTCACAAAACTTTGCAAGGAAAAAGTCAACAGACAAACATAAAGAAATGTGAGATTTACAAATTTTGCTTGAAAGAGAATTTGGCAGGAAAAAGGTTAATGTTGAAAAAATTACAGATTTGGAAAATGAATTACATGCCTTGGAAACTGTGATTTGCAATGGCGCTATCCTCAGATCCAAATCCCAATGGGCTATGGAAGGGGAGAGAAGCACTAAATTCTTTTTAACCCTTGAAAGGCAGCGCCAAGAAAATAATGTCATTAAGTGTTTATTTGATAAGGGTAATAACACTGTAACGGATCCGTATCTTATAATGCAAAGAATACATGAATTTTACTCTGATTTGTATAAATACTCAGACAAAAATCATGATGCCCTGAACAATATATTAAATAACCTCAGTAAGGTGTCGGAGAATGAAAAGAAAATGTGTGATGATAGTATTAAAACAGATGAAATTAAGACAGCACTTTTTGCTATGAAAACTGGTAAAAGTCCAGGAAAAGATGGTCTTACTGCTGAATTTTATCGGACATTTTATGATATATTTCAACCATTATTTATTAGACTTTTTAACCAAATAGAGCAAAATAATATCATGCCTAGAAGCATGCGACGCGGTGTTATTTCACTTTCTTATAAAAACAAAGGGGATAAAAGGGACATTGCAAATTTCCGTCCAATTAGCCTATTAAATGTTGATTACAAAATTTTGGCCAAAATTATGGCAAACAGGTTAAAGCATGTCCTTCCTTTTATTATTAATCCTAATCAGACATGTTGTGTTCCAGGGAGGGATATTTCTGATAATGTTTTTAATATTCGGGATGTAATTGATTATGTCGAGTACACACAGTCGCAAGGGTTTTTAATTAAATTTGATCAAAGAAAAGCTTTTGACTTGGTGTCCCACAAGTATCTTTTTGAAACTTTAAGGAGATTTGGCTTTGGGGATAAATTTGTCAATTGGATTTCTATACTCTATACTGATATTTCTAGCTGTGTGAAATCCAATGGGCATTTAACTTCTTATTTTCCTGTTCAAAGATCTGTTCGACAAGGATGTCCAGTTTCTGCCATGTTGTATGTCATTTGTGTCGAACCATTGGCACGTTTATTTCTAACAGATTCTTCTATTCAGCCTATATTGAGCAGTAATGTAAACAGTTCATTAATTTATCAACATGCTGATGATACCACTATTACAATTAGAAATGAGTCATCTGTGTTTAATTCATTAGAATTATTTGATGTATATAGCAAAGCATCAGGTGGTGAACTTAATTATAACAAGACTCAAATCATGGCATTAGGTACATCTGTGGTATCACAGCAGATTGCAAGAAAATTAACAGTCCAAGATGACCATATAGAAATATTAGGTGTGTGCGTGGGAAAAAATAAATTAATATGTGAACAGAAAAATTGGGATAATAAGTGTCTTGGCATTCGAAGAATTTTAAATTTTTGGAAAATGAGAAAGATTAACATACAGGGAGAGCAATTGTCATTCAATCCTTATTACTGTCCAAATTATGGTACATGTTAAATGTACAGCCAATCCCTGATAAAGTTTTAACCTCCATCCAAGAAGCCTGCATTGCATTCCTATGGAAAGGCTCACATTTGGTTAAATATAATACGATCATTGGTCGTAAATTAGAAGGGGGCCTAAATATTCCTGACATAAAGTTAAAAATGAAGGCATTCAGAATGAAAATGTTAAATCGCCTTTTTAATAATGAGCGTCAAATGACATGGATGTATGTTTTTAAATTCTTCTTGAATGAATATAAAGGACTAAACATTGGAACATCAGTACTGTTTATGAAACTCACAGCCCATGATGTTTCATTTATGCCACCTGTACATAGGCAAATGATTATGGCCTGGTATGCAATTAGAAATTGCTCTGATGTTATTGTTTCAGCTTGGGATATGATTGTGAACCAACCTTTATTTCATAACCCTAAGATTACTTTGGCTGATCACCCCTTAAGATGCGTTGAATATGAGCAAGCAGGTGTCGTATTGATAAAGGATATTTTGTATGAATTTGTGCCTGGATTTTTACCTGCTATCGCTGTTTCTGAATTAGTTCAGGATAAAATTGATGTGGATATAATTAAAATTGAAAAAATGTATAATATTTTGTTGCAAGCCATTCCACATGAGTGGATATGTGTAATTGAGCATGGCAAACCTGAGCATGAAGACACTTCTTTCTGTATTAAAACTGATAACCTTACAATTGCATTTGGAGGTTTAAAATCAAAAATATTTTATGATTTGTTCCGGCAAAGTCAATTTGAAATACCAACATCTGCTGCATTCTGTGACAATTATTTTACAGAAATTGAACAAATTAATATGTGGCCCTTAGTCTATTTACCACTGAAGCCGCCTGAATTAATCGATCTTGATTTTAGAATTACTCACAATTGTATTTTTACCATGGTGAAACTACTACGGATTGGAAAAACAGATAACAATGTCTGTCCTGCGTGCAAGTCCCAACCAGAGACAATGTTCCACCTGTTTTTAGACTGTAGTGAACTGTCTGAATTGACATCAGTTTTAATGGATATGCTTGAAACTTTATTTCAAAATTTATCACAACAGCAATTGAATGAAATTAACCGTAATCTAGCAAGATTGGTCGGCGTTGACAAATCTTTTAAAAGTGTGAATATCCTCTTTGTTAATCTACTTCTTAGCATTTATCGGTATTGTGTTTATATACGCAGACAAATTGCTATGAAATACGGCAAGATCATACCCATGTTGGCATATTTTAAGAAGAAATGTAGAGTAATTATACTCCAAATTTATACTTACAATAGGGAACATGAACGAGAGGATAAAAACATGAAACTGCTCATGAATAATACATTATTGAAAGTAGGGAATGATAATACATTACATATTACATTTTAATATATAATCAATTTGTTACTCATTGCTGTTTTAACCTCATATATGGTTTATTTTATTTCATCTGTGATTAATTATGCGTATGTTAACAGCAATCAGTTGTGTGTGAATTATAATGGCGAGTTACTCAAGGGAGGTAACCCTTTATCTACCCTTTAAATCTGTTTGTGCTCACCTAGTCATACAATTCTATGTTAGCTAAGGCTATATTAAATTTAAAATTGTGATACACACTCTTTTAGGAGTTAATTTTAATCTTTTAAAAATGCTCTAGTGTTGTACAGTCTCGTAGCGTTTGCATAATTATTTTAAAACTTAGTGTTTTAAGTATTCACACTGTATTTATTATTATTAATAAAGTTAGGGCAATGATGATTGAAAGCTTTATTAAAATAATTGTAAAATATCATTGGGCACATCAGAGTCACTGAACAATCCAAATTACAAAGATGTACAGACAGCATGCATGATTGGATCTTGTCTGATTAATTAAATGCTTAAGGTATGATTGACTGGTTAACTGCATTAACACCTGCTTAGAAGAATGACTGAAATTGCTTGTTTGTCTTGATGTTTGTTCAGTCCGGGCGATCGGTTGGCTGGGATTCTGGTTTCAATATTCGAGATTATTTATTTCCATATTTAGTTTGGAATCTTGGATCTTGAGTCTTGAACAGCCGATCGCTTGGATCATTTGGATCGCGCAGTTCATCGGTCGGTTAAGTAAGCAATTGAGTGACTGGTGTGTTTGATAACTTGACCGTTTCAGTATTCGCTTGCTTATTTACTTACCAGATTGATTGATTTATTGATTTATTGAGTAATTAAGTGATTGAGTAATTGAGTGATTGAGTAATTGAGTGAACGATTGAGTGAACGATTGATTGATTGATTGATTGATTGATTGATCGATCGATCGATCGATCGATCGATCGATCGATCGATTGAATCTATGGTGTGTGGCTGGGGGTGACGTTTGTGGTAAGAGGTGGGTGATGGTAGATGGAAGCGGGTGGTTGGGTGTGTGTAGATTGGAAATTGATTAACTGATTGAATGTTTGAGTGGCAGATGGGTGGATGGATGGGTCAGTGGGAGGTTGGGTGGGTCACTTGTTTGATTGATTGAATTTTGGGCTGCTTGATTATTTGGTTGCTAGATTAATTGGATGCTTGAGTGATCTAACTGACAGGTTAATTTGCTGTCCTAGGAAACTTCTCCTTCTTTCGGTTTCGTCGAGAAGCTTCCATTGTTGGACAATATTCTGATTCTCATCATGTTAGACAGGCTGACCTCTCCTCTGTTTTCGATTTCGTCAGAGGAGAGGAGGGATGCCTGAAAGTAGATGTGCATACTCTGAAATGTGTTTTAACAATGATTGGTAATTACATTCGAAATAGCTTTCATACTGAGCCAAGAAAAAAAAAAAAAGAGCATTCGGCTGCAGTCCTAGAGGTCTCCGGTTCGATCCCGGATGTCCACTGGTTTAAAACGATAAACATGCGATACCCAATGTACACTAATTCAGTTAAAGTAACGTGAAACAAAGTTGAAAGGAATGCAGATCGCAAACGGCGTTGGTCTACGAATGTTTGTTTCAATTTTCTGGCAAGGCAAAACAATTGTTGTCAAATGTTGAAAGATGGAGTGTATTCATGCCTCCCATGTGGTCTAGTGGTTAGGATTCCTGGCACGGGAACAACACTTTTATAGATTCCTTTTGATTATTCCATTAGATTTTTCTGCTTGGTAAACAGCAGTTTGAAAATTGTTTTTGGGGATATAGCTCAGTGGTAGAGCATTCAGCTGCAGTCCGAGAGGTCTCCGGTTCGTTACCGGATGTCCCCTGGTTTAAAACGATAAACATGCGATACCCAATGTACACTAATTCAGTTAAAGTAACGTGAAACAAAGTTGAAAGGAATGCAGAGCGCAAACGGCGTTAGTCTACGAAGGTTTGTTTCAATTTTCTGGCAAGGCAAAACAATTGTTGTTAAATGTTGATCGAAAGTTGGAATGTATTCATGCCTCCCATGTGGTCTAGTGGTTAGGATTACTGGCACGGGAACAACACTTTTATAGATTCCTTTTGATTATTCCATTAGATTTTTCTGCTTGGTAATCAGCAGTTTGAATATTAGTTTTGGTAATATAGCTCAGTGGTAGAGCATTCAGCTGCAGTCCGAGAGGTCTCTGGTTTGTTCCCGGATGTCCCCTGGTTTAAAACGATAAACATGCGATACCCAATGTACACTAGTTCAGTTAAAGTAACGTGAAACAAAGTTGAAAGGAATGCAGGCGCTACAAACGGATTTAGTCTATGGTTTGTTTCAATTTTCTGGCAAGGCAATACAATTGTTGTCAAATGTTGAAAGTTCAAACATAGTCATCCCTTCCATGTGGTCTAGTGGTTAGGATTCCTGGCTTTCACCCAGGCAGCCCGGGTTCGATTCCCGCCATGGGAACAAAACCTTTATAGATTATTCCACTAGCTATTTCTGCATGCTAATCAGCAATTTGAAAATTGCGTTAGGGAATAAAGCTCAGTGGTAGAGCATTCGGCTGCAGTCACGTGTAAAAGCACGAGTTCGGCAGCTCATTCGTCAACAATAGCAAATGAAATTATTAAGTTTCTGAGTAAGTTGACCGAGTGACCCGCTCTATAGCTGCCACTAACTGCATTAAGATCGTCATGTCCTGTTAGTTATGCATATCTAATCAAATGTGTAGTAAGCACACTAAGATCTTTTGCACATCTCTTTATCGGCCTCGGAAAGGATTATCTAGCTTAATAAAAACTGGTGAAAGAAGGTGTCTGTCTGTTTTAAGCAGTTGGTGTTGCAGCACAACTATCACTGAAGCAGATTCCTGATCACGCTGGCTGAGGCAACAACTTGTTTTACGACCGCAACGAGACTCGAACTCTTCTGATTCGTTATGCCTTATCCATTAGGCCACACGGCCAACTACTTTTTACTGTGTGATAGATTTGTCTGTCACAGATTACAATTCATTAACACCATCGCCGGGACTCGAACCCGCAATCCCCGGCTTAGGAGGCCGATGCCTTTATCCATTAGGCCCCAGAGGTATTTCCTCATTGAATATTACATTCAATCTGATCCGAGGCTATTATAGTGCCTACTTTATTTGGCTCAATCCAGAATACCATGCCCATTATTGACTGATGGCTAATAAATAAACAAAAACCCAAAAAAAAAGCATTCAGCTGCCTCTGCGTTCTGGATGTGCTCCTTCCATGTTAATCTTCTGTCATAGGTGACTCCCAGGTATGTCTGCTGGTCCTCGTACTCGAGTGGAGTACCGCCCATTGTCAGATTGCCAACCTTGGTTTTGGTGGACAGTGAGAATAGCATGGCTGATGATTTTTCTTTGTTGATGGTAATACACCAGCGATTGGCCCAAGCTGTAATTCTGTCCAAGGCGAGCTGCATTCTGTAAGTGGCAGTCGTTGTGTACTCCTCGGTGCACCAGTGGACGAGGTCATCTGCATAGAGGGCTGCTTGGATCCCATTGGGCAGCTCTGCTATAATGTCATTAATGAAGAGTATGAACTGAGTTGGTGATAATACTCCTCCTTGTGGTACTCCTTGTCTCAGCAATACATTCTGTCCAGATTGTCCATCCACCAGCACCCTAGCTCTGCGATTGTGTAGGTATGACTTGGTCCATCGGAACATGTTGGCACTGATGCCTGTGCGCCGGAGCTTCACGACGAGGCCATCCTTCCACACCTTGTCAAATGCCTTCTGCAGATCAATAAAGGCAGCTAGCATCACCTTCTTGGCTTGAAAAGTGTCCTCTATGACCTGTGCAAGATGTGTTGTTTGATCTTCGGTGTTCATGTATCTTCTGAAGCCAGCCTGCTCTGAATCTATAGTGTTCTCCGACTCCAGGTGCCACTGCAACCGCTGGTTGACGATGCGCTCCATAGTCTTGCATATGCAGCTTGTAAGACTGATAGGACGGTAGCTCAGCACTTTCGTCTTGTTCTTCCTTTTTTTTCAGAATAGGAGTCATTCTGGCTTCCTTCCAGCACTGAGGAACCTCTCCATTGGTCCAACTGGGATTAAAGATATCTAGCAACTTGCGGAGAGATGCATTACCAAGGTGTTGGATCATTTCATTCGTAATGCCATCTGGCCCGGGAGATTTCTTCTTCTTCAATTGGCGGATAGACTTCTTCAGTTCTGCTAAACTAATGTCAACTTTCATTGCATCGTGAGTGTTGGTGTCTGCTCTTTCCTTTTGCTCTTTTCTAACCTCTTTTTGACGCATTCGTGGTATAGAAATGTTGCTTTCTTTTGCATATGCCTTCGCAAAGGCATCTGCAGCCATCTTTCCTGACAGTGTTTGTCCATCTTCTTCAAGAGTAATCTTCTCTCCCCCGACATCCTCATCATTCAGTGCTTTAGTCAGTCTCCATAGCTTTGTTGTGTCTCTCTCTAAATTGAACCCTGCCGTCCTTTCCCTCCAGCTTCTTCTTTTGGCCTCCAGCTTGGTCTTTAGATACCTGGCTTTAGTTTGTTGTAGTGCGAAGTGGTTTTCATGACAGGGATTACCCTCTGCATCTTCTCTGGCCTTGTCTAGTTTATCATGTGTTGCTTGCAGTTCTGTTGTCCAGTAGGGGTGGTAGTTTTTCCTGAATCCTCGAGGAATCGCTTCATTGGCAGCCTTGAGGATACTTGAATTAAATTCCTTGACCGCATTGTTGATGTTTCTCCATTCTACTGCTATATTTTGGGTAAGCTCATTGGAACGAATGCCGAACAGACTCCAATTTGCATTCTTGTAATTCCACCTTGGATCTTGAGGTGAACTTGTTGAAATACTTCCAGAAAGAGAGAGGAGGACTGTGCGGTGGCCGCTTCCTCCTAACCGCGATCCGACCACCCTACTGAGGTTTCTGTGAATGTCTTCTGTACAAAATGCCATGTCCGGCGTTGTTGTCGAGTGCCACCAGCGCGAGTAGAAGGTAGGCTGATCTGTGGGATCGTTGACAAGTAAAAGGTGCTTTTCATCTTGCCATGCTTCAATGTTTTCTCCTCGTTTATCAAGTGTTCTGTATCCCCAGCTCTGAGACTGGCTATTAAAGTCTCCCGCAATGAGGAAGTGGCAGTCCGGGACCTGGATTGTGTCAAGTGAGAGATTCTTGTCATTAGGGCAGTAATAATTGACAATGTCAATCACAGAGTTGCTGGTTGTTACCTTGATCTTGATATATTCTGCCTCTTCCATAAAGGTTTTGATCTGGCTGGCGTTCACGCTGTTTCGGACCAAGGTGATCACCCCGCCTTTCGTTCTTCCTCTTCGATCACACCGGAAAATCTGGTAACCTCTGATCTTAAATGGTTTTCCTTCTTGCAGGTGTGTCTCTTGGATACAGCAGATATCAATGTTGTTTTCGTACAGGAACTGTTCGAGCTCTGATTTCTTGTTGGTAACTCCTTCTGCGTTCCAGTGCATGATGTTGATACTGGGGTTCTCTTTGGGTTTGGTCTTCTCTTTCGGTTGGCCAGTAGCTCTCCATCCTTGTCTCCTGGCTCAACAAGACGAGTTGATGGGACCTCCAGTAGCTGAGGGTGAGCTCCTTCGAGGCGTGGAGCCCGGCGCTGCACCTGCCTGGCGGATCCTCACAGGTCGAGCACCATTTCGTTTGATTCGATCTCCAAGTGTCATTCATTTGCATTGTGCATAATGCTCTGGTTACCCCGTCCTAATGTCTGGATTGACACCCAGTGGGTTACACCCCTGCGCCACGTTGAGGCCGAGCATATAGTCTTAAACAGGAGACTTTCTTCTCATGAAGGCGAAGTTCTATCAGTTCCGGTTTTGAGGTATACCGAGCAATAATTGGCAATGAGCTGGTCTGATTCGGTTCTCGCATGCTTTATCCCGTTGAACTCTCATTTCCACAACAATAAAGGAGTAGGCTTTCAACTTGAACTTAATTGCAACTTCGACATCTACGTCGAGATAATGTAATGCAGAGTTCTAAGAATACGGAATGTCAGATATAAACAATAACACCAGATATGGGTTTGTACGACTATAGTAGGACATTCAAACCCATAAGTGTCTAACTGATATCATATTTCCTTACGTTGTGAAGGTGTTTAATGTAATGCAGAGTTCTAAGAATACGGAATGTCAGATATAAGATATCGGATCTAAAATAATCACACTTTCAAATATAACAACCATTAGGGGCTCTATTTATTGGAAACACGGCCTGTTCCAAACAATAACACCAGATATGGGTTAGTACGACTATAGCAGGACATTCAAACCCATAAGTGTCTAACTGATATCATATTTTCTTACGTTGTGAAGGGGTTTAATGGCTCCAACTACCTTCAGGCATTTCTATCTGTTTTGGAATCTCCGGGCACGTCATAGTTTCATTCTTTATTTAATTTAATTATTTTGGTAGATTTAATAGACATAATTTCAGCATGGGAACTCTCGAGTGTTGACTCCCATGACGAGAGGTACGGTACGCTGTTGTAGCCTGCGCATGCAGCCACATTAAACAATATTTGTCCAATGGTTCACAAGCAATACAGGTGACATAATCATCCCGCTCAGATTTCATATTTCTTCTACCCCAAAATTACCTTTATTCCAGGAATATAATATATATATATATATATATATATATATATATATATATATATATATATATATATATATATATATATATATATATATATATATATGAACATATCGATATATAAAAATAATAATAATCATAATAATAATAATAATAATAATAATAATAATATAATAATAATAATTGCTCCGATGCTTTTGTTGATGTAGGCTGGTCGCCATGGAGTAACTGGAGTGCTTGCAGTAATCGGTACTGTGGGAGTGGTACTCAGTACAGACAGAGAACATGTACCAATTCACCATGCAATGGGCCAGCGAGAGAGAATAGGACTTGTTTTACGCCATGTTTGATAAACTACTTCGATCAACGGCCGCTGGAGGTAAGTTAGTTAAAGTTATCCTGAAGCATTAAGATTGGAAAATATTTAGAATAATTCAGTGACGACGTCTTCTTCTGCACCACCATTTTACTTTGATAGTTGCAGGCGCCATTATTTGGGATTCTATTGTTCTCTCTTCTGCCCAATGCTCAGTATAAAACCACTCCCGCAACGCTAATGCTAGTTAGTGTACTGTTGGCCTCCGAGGTGTGCGGATCTACATACACAGCGTGTAGTAAGCGTATTGTAGTTCGATTCAAATTGTGTATTTCCTATGGTAGGTGTGAAACGTGCCAATCTCGAAATTTTTTTTATAACAATTTGACTGATAGTTGTTGTTGGCGATATAAGCAACAACTTTCCTTCAAAACATTTGCGAAATAGTCAGTAGAAAATGCAAGCGTTACTCTCTAACGTTTTGAAAATCTTTGTTGCAACAACTTTCAATTCAACAACTTTATCCAAATCTTCTCAGAATAATCAGCGCCTAGCTGCCAGTATCATTACCTGCTGACTGAGCAGTTTTGAACATATTTCACGTCTGATCTTGATAACGATATGACCCAGGCCTACATAATTGTACGTACAGATATTAGCTAACCATATTGTAAACCTGGCAACGATTATTCTGGGAATAATTTGATGCTGCCTTAGTCAGCAACGACTGCCAATCGAATAGCTCGAAGCATTAGCGGTACGGGAATGGTTTTGTATTTGACTTCGTGCGACAGCGAGAACAACAGAATCCCAAATAATGGCGGCTATAAAAATCAAAGTAAAATGACTGCTCTGAAAAAGATCGTCATTGAAATATTCGAGGCCTGCAGCAACAGCAACAAGTAAAATTAAATTTTAAAATCTGCAACAGAATGTTTATAAAATAGTAAACCCATCAAAGACATACAATTTGTACACTTGACAGACGTTTAAATGTTCATGATAGACTTAATAACGTCATCCATGTCGTAATTGATTATGACGTCAGCCGACAGGTGACGTAGTTCATTATGACGTCATATGATGGACTGATAGTGTGGATTTATCCACTGGCAGAGATAGTCAGGCAGGTTCTTTTATACAGGAAAGATGGCATCTTCTCTTCTATTGAAATGATCCTCCTAAGTATTTGATCACAGATACGCAGTTAATAGAGCTCCACAAATTATTTACACATTTTGAAAGATACACAATAATGACACGATATTATAACTTAATTGTATATTTTAAACCTAAACCGATATTTCTAACTTTATTTAAACATACCAAAGCTTATACATGATGGTCATTATCTTTCGCAAGATGTTTTATCGGAATCTCTTCATCTTAAGATGACCGAAGCAATGGTTTCATTTGCTGCTACTACTACTACTACTACTACTACTACTACTACTACTACTACTACTACTACTACTACTACTACTTACTACTACTACTACTACTACTACTACTACTACTACTACTACTACTACTGCTACTACTACCGCTACTACTGCTACCACTACTACTACTACTACTACTACTACTACTAAAGAATGATTACGCCAATGTTTATAGTTGATGGAGGTTGGTCGCCATGGAGTAGCTGGAGTGATTGTATTACTAGCCAGTTCTGCGGACGCGGCACTCTATCCAGCGAGAGAACGTGTACCGTTCCTCCACCATCACGTAATGGTGCCCCATGTCAGGGGCCAGTACGTAAAGAGACACTTTGTTTCAAACCATGTCACATACCGGTAACACCAATTGGACCAACGCCACCAGAAGGTAAATTTATCCATTACCATTTTCTTTTAGTTTTATAGAAATTCGATCTTGAGACAACTAGAGTAATGTATTATGTATTTGCCCTTATCATTCCATAGAGCTTAATTTCAGATTAAATGTGCATATTCACAGCAGAATGGTTCAAAATAAAATTATTAAAATTATATGCTTTTAGAGGCTTAAATTGTGTGCCTAGATGTAATGAAACGAAATAAATCTTAGCATATGATGATTTCATGACGTATAAATTAATAATTTTTTAGGTTGTCAAATTGAATTAGAGACACGAGATCCCTAATATTCAAATTCATAACTAAGCCTACGAAATTTATTTATATGGAATGAAATCATTATATGCTAAGATTTATTTCTTTTCGTTACATTGAGGTACACAATTTAAGCCCCAAAGTGTATTTAATTTCAATAAATTTATTTTTAAGCAATTTAGTATAAATATACACTTTTATAAATATACTTATGTTTACAAAGAGATCCCCGGACAACGGACAATGAAGCATTTTTCAAGCAATATGACTGTGTAGGTAACGAAGAACCAACTATTCCTTATGATATTAAGCTGACAAGTGTCAACAATTACTTAATGTTCGGCTAAACTTGCAATCGGTGGGTGCAATAGTGCATAGTGATGACAATTCACATGCCAGTAGTTCATATAATCATCCATGCATAAAGCAACGCTACACAACAAAATACCAAGCCCCACAGAGAACAATATAGATACGCCCAATGGTTAGAGAGGACAATATACTATACATATATTTAGATATAACAAGAGAAACAACATTACATGAGTTGGATGATCACTTGCCAGACTGGTGTCGAAGATTACAAGCATAAAGCTGAATTGCCTTCCTAAAATACTGTATTTAAACAACAAAATTTGACCCAAATCGGACCAGAAGTTTCCGAGACATTCACTGCTCCATAATTTGATCCGATCCGGATCTCTGCTCACACGGCACCACACGTTCCATCGTTGTGTTAAAATTTGAGTCAGATCAGATCATATGTTTTTTCTATATAGCACCAGACACACACACGCACGCGCGCACGCACATATCACGTACGCACGCACACACGTTCAAACGTACACCCATGCCCACCCGCGCACACACACGCAGCCACACCCACACCCACGCACACACCACGCACGCACACACACACCACGTACTCACGCACGCACGTACAAATGTACACCCACACCCACCCGCGCACACACACGCATCCACACCCACGCACACACACACCAGGCACGCACGCACGAACGCACGAACGCCCGTACGCACACGCACGCACGCAGAAACGTGCACCCACTCGCACCCACACATACACGCAACCTCACGCACGCACCAACACGCACCCGCCCCTCCACCCACACACACCACCACCACACATACGCACGCACGCACACACACCACGTACGCACGCACACACGTTCAAACGTACACCCATGCCCACCCGCGCACACACACGCATCCACACCCACACCCACGCACACACCACGCACGCACATACACACCACGTACTCACGCACGCACGTACAAATGTACACCCACACCCACCCGCGCACACACACACGCACACACACCAGGCAGGCACGCACGAACGCCCGTACGCACACGCACGCCGCAGAAACGTGCACCCACTCGCACCCACACATACACGCAACCTCACGCACGCACCAACACGCATCCGCCCCTCCACCCACACACACCACCACCACACATACGCACGCACGCACGCACACACACGCACGCACGCACGCACGCGCGCACGTACGTACGCAAGCAACATACAATCACAATATCCTTTTCACCTTACGGGGGGGGGGGGGTGGTGGAGGGGGGGGGGTGTGGGGGGGGGGGGGGGTGTGGGGGGGGCGGGTGAGTGGGGGGGGGGGTGTGAGTGTAATAATAATAATAATAATAATTATAATTATATTCGGCCTTCGGTCCGATCTGGACCAACCTTTCGCCACATGTCCGCAGCTATATTACCTATCTAATTTCTAATAGGTTTTACTTAAACCCTATCGTAATCCTGGGTAGAACGCCCCCGGAACAAGGCGCCCACGAACAGTGAAAATGCGATAAATCCAAGATGGCCGCCAATCCCTCGACCGGACACGGTGCGAAGTGGAACATTTGAAATCGTCACACGTTATTACGTGTGTGAAATTTCGCGATAAAATTCGATAAAATCAAAAAATCAAAACGGCTTCCCAAAATTATCGAAATTGATTGGTCGGTTGCGGCCATGTTTTAACCCTCTCAACTTCCCTTGGACAAACTGATATAGTCCCTAATCATATATTCCAAGGTTCGATCCTGCCTGCTCGGCGGCTCTGGAGAAGAAGACGTTTTTGCGAAAACTACGTCGTCCAAGATGGCCGCCGGGGATCCGGGACGATCGACCTGTATTGGACAAACTTGATTCAAGCATAGTCGTAGAGAAGATATCTCAAAATTTTAATGTAATCTACGCGGAGGTTTTAGAGAAGTTGATTTCTGAACATCAAAGAAAAATTGCCGAAATTCCAAGTTGGCTGCCGCCCTAATCGACCAATAGGATTCAGTCATTGTCGAAAAATAGCTCTTATGGGTCCTTATCACCATATCACGATTCATCTTTCTGGACAACCCGGTTTTGACGGTATTCAACTTTTTCGACTATTTCAGTGGAACAAAAATTCCTCCCTTTATGCAGTTTACAAATAGAATAGGTTCCAAGGAACTACGTTATTGGAACCTAATAATAACTAGAAGCCACTGACTGAAGTAACTATAAATCTGCGATACATGGGCATTAAAACAAGGTCTCTTCTAACATGATAATTGAACATGTCTGGACAAGTGGAGTTGATTTCGGCCAAACACAATAACTGGTAACCTAAAGGCTCGAGGGGCCCCTTCCACCTGAGCCTGTAACTCAGGGGGTGAGGGAAACATGAAAGGATGGCACGTTATATCGTCTAATATGTCCATTGATATTCTCTGATGAAGGGGAGTTCATTTACGCAAAATCTGAAAATGCATGCTTTAAACCCTTCGCGTTGCCCTTCCCCACTTGGTACGTGATTCAGACTGATATTAGCATGAAAGAATGTCGCAGCGTATCTTCGAGCATGCCCATTAAACTTCTCCGAAGAAGGAGAAGTCAGTTATGCCAAAATGGAAAACTGGCAGCTTTGATGCCCAAAGGCTGCCCTTCTACCTGGGTCTGTATCCACGGGGTAGAGGAATCATGACAGGATGTCACAGGGTATCATCTAATATGGCTATTGACCTTCTCTCATGAAGAGGTGTTTGTTTCTGCCAAAAACGAAAACTGGTAACTTTGAGGCCCAATGAGTGCCCTCCCCCACCCCTCCCCCCATGGATATGTTATCTAGGCATGATAGAATCATGAAATGATGTCATAGCGCATCGTCTAATATGTCCTCCTCTGATAGTGGAGAGTTCATTTCTGACAAAAACGAAAACTGGTCATTTTGAAGCCCAGCCGGTACCCTTCCACTTGGGCATGTGCCTACCCTATCAGTCATCACAATCGGGTCACCAATGGTAACATCCTGACGAAGTATGGTCGTGATGTGATACAAGTTATAACTGTAGTCGCAGTTCAAATTTAAATATTGACAATCCAATAGGACGTTCTTTGCCCAAGGACAGGTGGGTAGCTCGAAAACCTTTGGGTAGATCCAAAAGAAAAGCAATAGCACACGATTCCAGACTGGGTAGCAGAAGTTGACAAAGTAATAATAATAATAATAATAATAATAATAATAATAATAATAATAGCTGTTGACGGAGGTTGGTCACAGTGGGGTATCTGGAGTGACTGCAGTCCATCCTGTGGAAATGGTAATCAGTACCGAGATCGAACGTGTACCAGTCTACCACCATCAGCTAACGGTGCACCATGTCAAGGACCAGCAGCAGAGAACAGAATTTGTTACGCATCTTGTCCAACAACGACGACAACAACGATACTTCCACCAACGACAACTACAGGCAAGTTTATTTTTGTCATTAATTCATTGAGTGTCATAAGAAATTGATTTAGAAACAGACTCATTAGGATATGGTTAGGTTGTCACAGGTGCACATATGTACTGTTTAAGCTTGTCTCTTACATGCGGTTCACCAATGTCCTGCTAAGCTGCCACCTGAAGGACCAAATACATAACATTATCTTTGGTCGCCTACCGCGGCGGTCTTGGCATGCATTTGAGTCTATACACACACCTACACACACGTACGCACGCACGCACGCACTCGCGCACGCACGCACGCACGCACTCACTCACGCACGCACGCACACACGCACGCACGCACTCAAGCACGTACGCATGCACGCATGCTTATCGGAAGAGAACGTGTTCATATGTGGTGGGATATAATTATAATTCCAACTTTCATGAGACCCATTCACTTAGTTGTCATATGCAATTGACATTTTCAGTTTTTATCTATCCTCCGCCCCCTCTAGCTAAGCTCCATCCACACGTCGCTGTGTTGGGTTGATCGAGCCCGGAATGCCCTAACTATTAATTTCCTGAAAACTATACAGGTAAGCTGTTGAATGTTTTAAAACTAATTTGACTGGATGCTGTTGCTGCCTATGGCAGCAACAGCGCCCATTCAAATTAGTTTTAAAATATTCAACATAATATTTATTAAATAGTAAAGCCATACAATGTGTACAACAACGCATATTCCGTCTTCAAATATGCGCCCGTAACGTACTTATTTATGCCATTCATGACGTCATAATGACGTCATTCATAATAATGTCATTCTACACGTCACGTAGTTGATTATGGCGTCATATGATGAATGGATAGAGTGGAAAGGGCCATGATCAACTATTGAATTTACCACTATCTTCTTGCAGTGACTATATTTATCAATCATCACACACATCCAACAGTGTTACTCGATGTGATCTTAGCCATAGAACGGTTGCAACACATGGCAATACTTTTTACGTTCAGTTGTGTAGCACAACTCAGATTCGCACATATACGCTGAGCAAAATATGTTACTTAGCCTTGGCGTGTCATGTTAAAAGTCAATCCCAAATTTCTTGACATGTTTTTGCACTGAAATTAATCTTCAGTAGATTTTTACTTCCAATTATAGTTAATGGGCATTGGTCGCAATGGGGTAGCTGGGGTGCGTGCAATTAGTCCTGTGGAAATGGCGTGCAGTACCGGGAGAGAACATGTTCCAGTCCACCACCATCAGCTAATGGTGCACCATGTCAGGGGCACGCAGAAGAAGAGAGAATTTGTTCAATAACGGCAACATCAACAACAACAACGCCACGTATATCCACAATAACTGCAGGCAAGTCTATTTCTGTCAATATCCTATTAAGTCGCAGAGAAAACTGATAAAGACGCCAATTGATTAGGATATGGTTAGGGTTCTGAAGCTTTCCCCATTTTGTTTGTTAAGCAAAACTCTTACCTGAGGTCTGAGAAACATTCTGCTAAGATGCCACCTGAGGAACGCCTTACAAGATATGATCTGTGGTCTCCAACTGCGACACTCTTGGAAGACTTGTGAGTGCATTCACAAACAATGCTCTTCGGAATTGAACATATTTCTATGTAATAGGATGTAATTCATGTTGATGGTTAAGCTTCAGGAAAACCATTCATTTAGTCATATAAAGGAGGAATAGGAAGAACGAACTAGATAAAGAAAAAGAAAAAAAGAAGACAAAGAAGAATACGAAGAAGAAGACGAAGAAGACTTGTCTTGTACTTTATTTACAAATCATAAAAAACCATCTTTTACAATTTCAAATTAAAAACATCATAAAAACGTATCATAACCCTCCATTAAAACAGGTATATCTCTTCATCAGCCGACACCGTACTAATGACGATCGCACACCACTAGACATTTGTCTTAGATAAAACCTCATTAAATTTAAGATCATTGTTTTCCACAGTGCACATGAGATTGTTAAAGGCCCAAAAGGCTCGAAATTCGTCCAATAACCCTTCATTATTGTTATAATGAAATTCAATGTGAATCTGTGACCTAATTCTAGATATGTATTCGTTGAGTGGGTCCCTATGTTCACACCCATCCATCAGACGTTGAAGCGGTACATACGTCGCCATTTGGGTTTGAAATTACCCAATTAGCTAAACGATGACGAATTTTGCGTTTAGATTTAGATGAACCTTTCGTACATGGAAATCCTGGTATATAATCAACCAGATGGAACCGATCGATCTCCATGAAATGAAGTTAATGGCTAGAAGCAATGGGCGAAGTCGAGAACACGTTATTAACATATGTCCAAGATCCTCCTTTTCACCACACACCACACAATCATCATTAGTACGATACCCCGCTCGGTAAAGAAACACCCCTGTAGTCAATGCCCGGTGTAATATCTTCCACAATTAAACGCCTTCATAATTGGTGCATTGACGAAGAAGAAGAGGAAGACTTTATTTACAGCTTAAAAATAAACAAATTACAATACACTTTAAACATATCAATCATGCATGACTTAGCTTCATTTTAAAAACAATGCATTTCCCAACCGAACAAGAAACTTGGACCGATTACAATCACAAATATATCAGCACAATGCTCCTGCACAATGATAGAAAATGCTCCCATCTCCAATCACTACCAGCACGTCACTAGATTAACCTACTTGCCAGTAATGTTTCACAAAACTACATTAAATTTAAACGCACCATTTTCTACGCTACATATTAGATTTCAAAGGCCCAAAAACTTTGGAAGTGATCTAATGATCCTTCATGTTTTTGACATTGAAATTCGATATGAATTCGTGATCTCATTCTCGACAAACACTCCCTAAGAGGATCCGTCTGTTACTGTCCATCCACTAGTCTTTGACGTGTGACCTAGTTGCCATTTTTGCGCTCGCAATAACCCGGTTGCATAAACGATGTCGGATTTTGCGTTCAGATTTATGGGAACAATGAGGACAGTTAGCACTTTGTCTGTAACCAATGGGGTGAAAAGCATCAACGTCCAACAAAAGTAAAACAGTCAGTCTGATAGCTAGAAGCAAAGGTATCAGACGCGAGCATGTCCCCAGGTCTTCTTGCTCACCGCATTCTACACACTCTTTATTAGGTTGGTACCCAGCTCGGTAAAGAACTATGCATGTGTTTAATGCCCTGTGCAAGATTCTCCAGAACAGATCTCCTTTATAATTGGTACAAGGATATTCATAAAAACATCGACAATAGGCTACTGATGATGTATCTAATGATAGGATAGCATTCCATGTTATTGGCATAATTGCTCAAACTAACTACATAATACTTTATTAATGAGAATTTGTAGAAATCCTTTTGCAGTTCGTATATGTAGATACAGTGAATACACCATCATTAAATGTAGACGATAGCTCAATCTTATGCAATCATTGAGGAATGCGGTTGGACCGTTTTACTCACTATTCCACAACATATATCATTTATTGTGCACTAACCATTCAGACAGATTTCGGAATTTAAGAGCCAAGATGTCAATAGAAATGTTCTTATCATCATGTACAATATCACCTATAACTGACTCTTGCTTTAATAAAATCTTCATAGAAAAGCGTAAACCCTGTTATAGTATTTCGTATAAGTGGATTAAAAAGATTATTTCATTTAAAACATCTGCTCTACACGCAGGTTGTGATACTCTTGTGACATTAAGGAAAACCCATGAGCTTAATAAAGAGTTTTAAAGGCAGGATTGCATGTCACCAATTGTATTTCTATTAAAATGTATAAAGAATTTTGAACTTGTATTAGAAACTAGCTATAGTCATGGGGCAGATTTCAAAAAAGGCAAAAATAAAGCTCACCCTAAACATTTTAGGTATAGGCTGGAGACTGGTAAATATCATTTCTAGGATTCCTGGGGAGTTTTACTAGGTATGTCTCCAGACGAACCTTTGCACATTGTGGCGGCCATCTTGAATTTCATGATGGCTGCCAGTAAAATTCGTTAATTCTCAATAACTTGCCTCCCAGAAGTCATAGAAGCATGATCTTGGTGTCTATACCCACATTGTTGATGGTGAGGAAACCGAACTTAGCATTAAGAAGTTCGTAGGTGGCATATATCTTGAATTACAACTCAGTGTCGTGTGAACGCGGTTTTGTTTTCATTAATTCATGAAAAACGGTACATATTTAACAGTTAGTGCTCTAAGATTTCAAAACTTTAAATGAAATTTCACTTCCTCTTATAGCCAGTGTTCATTTTGAAAACAATTTTGCTCAAAGTTGTTGCGGTATATCACCAGGGACCCTAGAAATGATATTTGCCAGTCTCCAGCCTCTACCTAAAATGTTTAGGGCGAGCTTTATTTTTGCCTTTTTGAAATCTGCCCACTGACTAGTAAGAACTTTAAAAATAAATACATAAAATGTTCATAAGCCTATACAAGGTGGCGACCAACTTGGATCACATCATGGCATCATAAGCTCAATTACATGATTAAACAAAACGATTAATAGGCAGGAATAGGTTTAGACTATCAATGTCCACTGATTGCATATCATCAGTCATCACGAACTTTGTTGTATGGATTCATGCAGATCGTGGAACACTTGCAAGCATTGGGACAACACATAGTGTTTTTGGTACAGATACACATGCGTGAGCGACAACGTGATCCATCCTCTCTGTTACTACACCCACACGATTTCACTTCAATAGTCTTAGAACAAACTGGATCCAGTGTCATAAGTCTTGGTTTTAGAGCACCATCCTGCATGTACCATCCGTATTCAAGCGAGGAAGGCAGATTCTGCATGGCATTGACAGACTGATTCGATATGAGGGTCTGGTAATGAGCTCTTTGACAGTGTAATACCAGGGCGTCTCTTGTAGGTGGCAAATAGTCAATGTTTGTTTTGCACTGGAAGAACTTTGATGCGTGAATTTCGTGAATTGATGGTTAACTTGTAGTAGGATCATACAATTTACATACAAATGCTTCCACAGATGCTAATTGTTCTGATGATAGCTTCAAATGCTGACCCAGCCCTTGAATACGTCTTGGGTTTTGTAAATATACCTTCCAGGCAGAGTTTTTAGAAATTCCCTCAAATTGACTTGTTGTGTCACTATCCCGTGAGAGAGTGGAACGTTAGTAATCCCTTCCGGATGTCATCATCATCTAGCTTTATGTTATGTACTCTTATCATCCGTGAAGATCTAGCAGTGCCTGCTTTCATCCAAACCTCCCGGGATAGTTGACTAGAAAACACTGTCAACATCACTAACACATCTTGAAGATTTTGGTATTCTAGATCTTCAGAGGTCAATGACAATGACCAGAAACTTCTTCTTCTTACTTAGTAGCAGGTCCCGCTTCGCTACCGGTAGTTGGATAGAGTTGCTGCGACAACGACTATCAGGAGCGGGGAAGGAGAATGGCAGTCGGGATCGCCTCGTCTGACAGGTGGTGAAATGACGATATTATATTATTGACTGCTGGACCTATCTGACTTTCTTGATCTTCAGGTAAGGACAGGATGTTTCTTCCAGCTCACGACTAGATTCATATTTCCAAATAACTTGATAAACAATCGTCTTACATAAAGGTAAGATTAACTTTTTATTCATATATAATACAAGTTTTTAAGATAAGAGCAAAATCGCTCATAATACAGAATGGTACAAAAACGTTTGTACAAACTAACAAGAGTTTAAACTATCTTCAAGACTAACAGAGCTTCGTTATGCCTAGCAATAGCTCACGAACTGAACATCAGCGAGAAGTTCAGTGACTCACGATGGTGGATTGATTAATTTATCTAAGCTAATTCTCGCCTGATATACAATTTAATTCTCTCTCTAACCAAGTTCTATAGTGATGCTAATATTTAGATTTCTCTCAAATCTATTCCTACAACCCTTCTAGGTATGCCATAAGCACACTTTGACTGGCTGAATGATCAGTCCACCAATCAACCCCTGCTTATTTCTTCCTAGATGTTCTGACCTGATAAATGTTGGCCCTTTCAACTGATCAGTGATCCCTCCGTTCCTTGCCTGGCGCACACTATTATTCCGCATTATTCTTTATTACAGAGTTTGACCGACGCTGGTTGGTTATGACGTCATCCTAACCGATCATACTCTGTCCTATTCTTTCAGTGAGATGGTGCCTCACATAGACAAAGTGGTGGGGACAGGTTCTGATTTGATGTGATCTGTCAGCTAACTAACAACATTACGGAATGTGTTGTTGTTGCATGCCACTGTATGAGTGACATATAGTTGATATACAAATTTCGATTATGTTATTAATTCCTGAATGACGCTACAATGTCCATGTCCTGTCCATTGCCTAACGATGGAGAATCCTCGAGAATACTAGGGTGAATAGGCACTTGAGCTGTATGATCTCATTGCCAGATGGTGTTGTTTCAATCTCGTGTGAGAGACTAGATCACCTACGTCATCAACTAAGTCCGTTTGTCAGGTTCAGTTTCATATCTCCCAACACTGATTCCTATACATTGATTATTTTCTAAACTACCGTTGCTAACAGCTGCTGAACATCATAAAAGTGTGTGCCGACTGAACAGCAACAACTTTTACCTGAACTATTTTCAAACACACATCAACTCAGAACTACATAATCCTTTCTAATCAATTCACTTTTCAAATATTACATTATTAATTTCATCTATTAGCATCTATTAATTTCACCGTGCTATATCCAGCACCCTAACCATTTACCAGAAATGTACATGGCCGATGTTTACAAACAATATTACCAGCTACTATGCTGATTCCAATTTATCAGAATCATAAATAAATATTATTAAAATAACGATGCCATCTGGACCTTTAGCTCACCTGGTATTTTCAAAGCATAATTTCTTTTGGGACTTACTTGAAATATAAGACATCCTGCGGGGTCATGACTTCCCACAAGACAGTCCCATATTTACAATCTGTATCCCTACAAACTACAACTGTTCTGTCATATCCTTGGTCTGCAGCATCACACGCGTGTAGAACAATCCTAGTGTCCGCATCTTCGTGGTTAGCCGAACGCATTGAAACATCACGTCCGGAGCTAGACATTGATTTGGTGATTTCCGTAAAACCTCCACTAACAATAATTTCTTTTCCAGAAATTCGCTAGAGATCAACAATTCCTCTAAAACGAAACGAGCAAGGTCGGCTTTGTTTTCTGCCAAGGTGATAAATGTTTTCCAGTTCTGAGGAACGCATCTGATAAATCGCCAAATGTAATGGCATTTAGTGGTTTCCCTATAGCTTGGGCCATACTGTCAACAATGGTACATGTTTTCATGTCATCAGTAGGAGGGCTGCTCGTCTCAGACACATCTTTAGCTAGAATGTCCATTAGCTGTGATTTGCTCGTTTTTCTTAACTTTCCATCCGATGTGCTGAGTGAAAGAGGTAGTGCACACAATTCCTGGTGAAGCACACCCTCTAGGTTCATTTCTCGTCCAGATTCCTGTGAAGTCAACAGACGACGAAAAAGTTCGCGATCAGCTTTCACATCACTTTTTGACGTAGTTCTCTGTGTCTCACCTTTATATATTGAACTCATAGTCTTTGAATTGATTTTCTTAAGAGTATCATGAAAACCCTTCGCATATACGAGGCGAAAAGTGTAAGAACGACTTAAGTTGTTCCTGTCCCTTTCCACTAGCACCAATTATATCTGATTGCATTTCTTTGGAAGCAACGTCACCAGTAGCAATTTGGACAAATTCACTCCGTGGACTGAAAATATTAAAACGTTGAAACTGCTCAACAATTTTCTGAACGTCAGATTTATCCCGTTCCATTCTAGACAGGTCACACTCTTTGTGGCTAATTTCACTTTTCTTGTCCTCAACATGTAGTCCGACCATGGAATATGTATCATTGGCTAACTTAGCACGTTCATTAAATGTAATGACCCACCGATGTAAGGCTGGTGTGTCCTGTGTTATGCCAGTTAATCCTCCGGCAATCTTCCCGCATTTATTGAGATGCTCGAGTCCTTGGTCATCAGGAATTTGATTGAATGCATGTTCTGTTTCTTTCACAACCAAGTCTCCCCGGAGAAATCTACTATGTACTTCTGGCGCAGTTGTACTCAGCCGTCGCATGTCAGCAAGGAATACTGGTCCCCATCTGCTATAATGGGTGTGGTCATATATTGCAAACCAAGGAAGCATTTCGGCAAATGATGACAAATAAAGATTCTTATCACCTGATCGTGATAACCTGCTTAGAGAGAGAGAGTTTATTTCTTCAAGATCAATGTCATAATCAGATTCCTCAGTCCATGAGAGCAGTCGTGGCCATAGGGAAATCCGCAAGGCTTCAAAAGTAAGTTTGTGAGCATGGAATACACGATTCCACATTTTCCCCTGCATTAGATTTGCAGCTGTATTAGAGCCGAAGATACCACTTTCTATCCAAATGTCCTCTAGACCCGAGTCGGCCATATGCTGGCCCATGGCCTTACACAAATTCAGCTGTATATGAAAACCGCCAAGCATCATGAGTATGTTCTTGGCTGAATCTTCATGATTCTTATTCCATTGTTGCATCTTTGCCCTGCAGTAGAGCTGCTCATCAAAGATTATTACAGTATACTTTTGATGAAGACGTTGTACCATGTCTTGGCACCTCATCATAGCTGTCCAGATAGTGTCATAGTCATGTGCAGGGGCATTTATAATTGGTAGCGCACTGACTACAGTCGCCTCTCGTTCTGCACTACCAGACAATGAATTGAATCCACTCCAAACTGGAATTTTGGTGCCTGTGTCGTAGTGTCTACAAAGGATCCAAGCCAAATCTTTAGCTTCTGCCTGCATGCTTATTGTTTTATCTGGATCTAACACGTTCACGTCAACAACCGAATAAAAGACCGGTTCAGGTTTTAACGAATCCAACATGCATGAATTCTCCACATTAAGAATTTATCAAGCACTCTCAACGACTTTGTTGTCCCACGAGATATTTCAGTTTCTACTGCTTCTTCGTCAGCTATGCGCCTTCTGTAAGCTACGGTCTGAGAAGCATGGACACTGTTCTTCCCATCTAAAGTTTTTGGATTGACATCAAAATTGTCATTTGTAAAACGTATATATCCAGAAATGTCATCGGCCTTGAAATTCTTAGGAAATATCACATCACCATCATCGTGATACTGGGAGATTATGTTGTTTGCAATTGACGTGTCGGCGCGCAGTACTGATTCATAGCCAACAGAATTTCCTGCGGCATGCATTAACTGGACCAGTTTTTTCGACCGTGTTGCTTGGTGAATAGTTAAGCCAACACCTAGATTCTTTGGGGTAACTTTTGGTCCTTTAGATGACAAATGAATAATGTCCTGTGCTGTATTGAGAATTTTATTTCGGAGATCATCTCACTCTTCCTGCTCATCTTCACTGTCAGGTGAACAAAGTAAACGCAGAAACATGTATAAACCATCTGGTACAATTTTCTCAACATGAGAGATATCTATTCCACCAATAAGGTTATGTTCTGGAGCATCATGTATGTCAGTTCGGAGTTTTATAGCTACTCTGTAAAGCCAACTGAGAAATTCAGTATCCAGATCTGCCGGTTTGTATTCTGCTTGAGGCACAGTAAATTCATTGTCACTGCTGTCAACAACAAGCTGTATAGGATGAACAAAACTGTCTCTAGGAACTAACAACAGGGATTCATTGTTATTCAATGGTGAAACAAATTCAGCCGAATATGCTAGCACACATTGCAGTTTTTCTTTGAACCGATTACTTCTGTAAATGCCAGGAGCTAATTCTACCTCGGACAAGAGGTCACAGTACCGCTGCCAAACGGAGATAATGCAATAAATTCCTCCCCTTGCGAGACCTTTCTTGAGTTCATCAGTCACATTTAGAAAACATAAGTATGAAAGACCTAGATTAGCATTGTCATCTGTTTTTTTATCATTAGCTCTAGCAAATGTCCGATAACATTTCAAGTGGTATTTCCCTTCATATGCAATGAGATCGTTCACACTAGCTAAGCAGTACCGCATGATGCTGTCCTTTTTGGCGAGTTTTAATATCTTACTGGACGTTTCTAGGGTTCGTACATTATGTAAGCACTGCTTTTCTCTAGCCTCCTGACAAAACATGCATTTACTCCAGTCAACCGGAGCTATTTCCGATCTTGATGACTTTGCGTCAGAAGCGGTATCTTGGTTGGGTGGATTATGAACCTCAGAAGAGCGTTTTATTTTGGCTTCATGGCGATTCTGTAATCGTCTACGGTGATCTGGATTTGTAAATCGTGCATAGCATCTCATATGCCACTTGATCTGATTGATGATCTCGTGCAAGTCAACACCTTCAAGTCTATCTAACGTTTCTATGTTGTCTAAATCACAATATTTTGTCCGTGCGTTAATGGATTCTCTAATTCGTTGAATTCCATTGTCTGTAGCACTTCTGAGAAGGTCG
Organism: Chaetoderma sp. LZ-2023a; assembly: GCA_034401795.1. Classification (NCBI taxonomy): domain Eukaryota; kingdom Metazoa; phylum Mollusca; class Caudofoveata; order Chaetodermatida; family Chaetodermatidae; genus Chaetoderma; species Chaetoderma sp. LZ-2023a. The sequence goes on from CM067362.1 coordinate 11,647,186, forward strand.
TTCCTGATGACTGCCTGACAGAGAAGGCACTGTGAAAAGTCATTGTCGCTATTACGACTTCGTCGACGTGGTGCGGTGGCTACTGGCTCCATGTCAGTCTAAGTGTCTGAAAGATAAGAAGAGAAAACCATTAGATAGGTGTTAACCATTTATTAGCCAAAACAACCAAAATGTTTTAGGTAGCGGTCTTCAGGAATGTCATTTGCGGTCACATGAGAAGACTATCGTTTAGAATTGACCATTAAAATGACTGGTCAAATACCAAAGACAGCCATTCTAGTGGTAAATGTTAAAGATAACCCTCTTCGTCTGCAAATTGACATTTTCTAAGTTGTAATTTATCTAGATATATTGCCTTTTTTCGTGAATTGATGAAAAAACGAGTCTCACATGTGGAAAACCATGAGGGCTGCCACTCTATCAATTTCTTAGTGGTAAGATCATGTTCTCCACTATTGAAAACAGGGGTATAGACTCCAAGATCATGCTTCTATGACGTCTGGGAGGCAAGTTATTGAGAATTAACGAATTTTACTGGCGGCCATCTTGAAATTCAAGATGGCCGCCACAATGTGTAAAGGTTCGTCTGGAGACATACCTAGTAAAACTCCCCAGGGACTCTAGAAATGATATTTACCAGTCTCCAGCCTCTACCCAAAATGTTTAGGGTGTGTCATATTTTGGTGATCTGCCCCCTGACTACTAGTGAATCTAAAACACGGATGAAGGACATTCCTTAATGAGAGTGCTTTCGATAATAAGAGCCAGTTAGCTAGGTTATTGTTAATTTCCATTTCCATGCCTTCCCAGTTTTTGTCTGAATACGTAAATGAATTCCCTACATATAACCCGAGAACCTTTAATCCATCACTATTCTCTTGTATTCCCAAAGCTCGGTCAACTATAACCTTCCATGCACCCACTCAGAGGCCTTCCGTCATTCCCAGTTTAACTTTCGCATTGGACAAATCTTCATATATCTATAGCCAATACCGCAGTGCATCAATATCTTCATCTAAGGTAGGAGAAACCGTAACATTATCACCATAAGCCGAGCAAATACCATTTCCATCCGGGGCATAAGCAAGGCCCTCTAAGCCTCTTTCAGAAAGTAACTTGTGTAATAGCGTTTCTATACATATACTATATAATGCACCAGATAAAGAGGAGAGCAGCCTTGCCCGATACCCCATTTGAATGTAACATGGATTGATAAGGCATTAGTCATCTTTAGCAAACCTTGAGTATCACCATACAGAGTTTGAATGTGCCTGGAAAAGAAATGACCAACTCCAAATGCATTCAGAGTATCCAACAAGAAAGTATGGCTGGCACGGTCAAAATATTTTCCTTAGTCGAGTGACATTACCCCCAGTGGTAATGACAAACAATTTGAATAATCTATTATATCTGTTGTTAATCTGATATTATTAGCGATCTTCCGCCCTTGAATGCAATAGCTTTGGTCCTCATGTATTATTTCTGGAAGAACCTTACAAATTCGATTATAGAGCACTTTTGAAAATAGATTTAAATCAACGCACAAAATAGATACAAGCCACAAATTCTTTAAAATACTAAGGTAGCCTTTTTGTGGCAATAACGTGTTGACTGCTCGTGAGCCAATCTGTAATAGACTGATTGAAAACATCAAGCCAATCCTGGCCAATGATTTCCCAGAATGTCTTATAAAACTCCGATGGCAAACCATCAATACCAGACGATTTATTGTTATTAAATTTTATAACTGTCGAAAAGGCTTCAGAAAGACTAATTGCTTTTACTAAATCACTTCTAGAGAGAGCTCGCTCATTTGCGGAAGATCGGCTAATAATATATTCTCAGATTGTTTATATATTGGGGTATTGCTTTAGACGTCACTAGAAATCCGAATCATAAGACAATATATCTGCGTCTGTAGCTACAATAGATCCATCTGGTAGCGTTAAATGAGAAATTATCTTATTTACCCCCACGTTTGTTTTCGAGGTCAAAACATATTTTGTGGGGCTACCTGACTCATTGATGTGCTGAAAGCGAGACCTCACCCGCGCTCCCCTGGCATGCTGTTTTAAGAGAGATGATAACCTTGTTTGTTTTTGTTTCAGTTGATTAGATAAGTTATCTGTCTTCGGTACATGGGATAATAAGTGATCGATGTCAGATTGCAAGTGCATTCGTTCCTCTCTTAATGTATGGGCTCGCTGTGATATTGTGATTTTTTTTCCATATCCCACCATTTCAGTAATCAATCAAAAGTTGACCTTTTTCCCTCCATGTTCCCCAAACGACAGTGATTAAATTGCAATAATCGTTGTCCTTTAACAATTCAGTATTTAGACACCAATACGCACTTTTCCGTTTCAATGGATTTGAGCTGAAATGTAAACTTACCATAACAGTGATCTGAGTCATTACAAGACACTGCTATACATGACTTGACACATTGTTTATAATGACTAGAAATATAAAACAACACATCGGTGATTCTTTTTTTACAATTAATCATCGATTGTAGTGCTTTAGCAGCTGGTTGCTGGATGGGGTTCAATGTGTACAATGACATCATAATGAATGACGTCGATAAGTACGTCACAAACGCATATTTGATGACGGTCTATGGGCTGTTGTACAAATTGTTTGCTTTTACTATTTAATAAATATTCTGTTGAATATTTTGTAACTAATTTGACTGGGCCATGTTGCTGCCTATGGCAGCAACAGCACCCAGTCTAATTATTTACAAAATATTCAACAGCTTCCCTGTATAGTTTTCAGGAAATTGATAGCTAGGGCATTTGGGGTCCTTCCCGTGGTCTAGTGTACAGTTAAAGTCATACACCCCATACAATTATCGGATATGACTCTCTCAATGAAGATATATGATCTCTCAATGCTTCTATGCACGTTACCTTATTATAGCATTCTGTAGAATTGTAGACATTGATTAAATAACAATAATCATCACGAGTCTTAACAGTGCTATGTAAAATTCTACCTGGTACATTGTTAATAATTTTAATAATTTGAACATCAGTCTTAGACCTAAAAAGTATGGCAACTTTGCAGTATTACTCTTTAAATGGGAGAAACCCGTTTCGCTCCTCCATATTAATCTCGACAATGATGCATCTATAACATTATTATGCGTGTCCTTTACAAACACAACATCAGCAAGAAGCTCTGAACATAGTTCATTAAAAATCTGAAAGCATTTAAGCGAATCTCGACAACCTCTCGTATTGATTGATACGAATGAGATTGATGTCATGATCAAATGTAATAGAAAAAGTACAACACTTATGTCAAACTTATCCATAATGAAAACTTCAATAATGATAGAAAATAAAAACAATCTTTGGCAAAATATAGACAGGTTACAACGGATTAAATTACGATGCAGCTTTGTTACAGTTTTCCAGCCCTGGCTGCTTCTTTAAACGAAGCAATTGGTTCAGTAATAGCTTTATATTAGGTGGTATTCTTTGCATCGCTCAAAAACGTTCGTACTGTACTTTAAGCTCTCGATGAATGATCTAACATGATCATCCAAGGATTGGCCTACCTTCCTTGATTCAGAAAATCTGTAAAATCAGATATTTATGAAACAACAGACATACTGTCTGTATCCGTGCCATCTCCATCACATGAATCAAGTACAGTTATATTTTGAGACACATGTGGTATATCTCCAGGACACAAGGGTCGCGCCCTGGTTTAATCAGTGAGATATTAGGAGCGTTATTGTTCTCAAGCACAGAGATAGTATTATCCAGCCCATCTGTTTGATCATTATAGTTTATCTGCCAACACGTCTCTGTCGCTGGTGGACAATTAAATCGGTTGTGACGGTGTTGGATTATTGTGTACATGAACAGCAACAACAGTTTCGGTTATCATGGCGGGAGTCTACATTTTCAAACACGAGCACGTTATTCTCTGTTACTGGCTCGACAATAATGTTATCAATGCTGTCATCGTCCAATGGACTCAATAATTCAATGCGATTACCTAGCTCAGTTTTCTGCCGTTTTATAGTTGGCGTTTTACGTGGGGATTTATTGGCCAACGCTATAATACCGTTTTTAATCAGCTTTTCGTTGGCTTTTCCTTTCTGTGGTAATGTAGCCCAACCCAGTTTGGGAAAACCCCTTTCGTTTAGTCTGAACTCGTGGTGGGTGGTTGTGGGTGGTGGAGGTTCACATCACTAGTACTGATATTATTAATGGTAACGATCACATTGTCCTCAGATCTGTCTATAAGGTCGGTAGCACCTTTAACATGGCAGAAATTTCGAGTATGCCCTTTTTGATAACAAGGGAAGCATGTGGTTCCATCGGTGCTGGTGAACAGTCTGTGGGATATGCCTCCGCAGACAATCTGTATATAATCTGGTACCGGTGTTTTTTTAATCACTATCTGCACTTGTCGCCAAAAACTCTTGCCATGTCTCAGTTCTGGAGAGTTACATCCTAGAGGTATGGCTCGGCATGCCCCCTACCACATTCCCATATTCCTCCAGTGAACGTTTGATCAGATAGGTCGATATATATGGAGGTACGTTCGAAATGATTAACTTTGTGGGCTCGTTCTCTATAGAATGGACATTGCGAAATTAGCCTCGGACTTGAATTCCTTCAATACATAAATTATTTACTTCACATTCAGTTTTGAGATGACTTATTATGGCACCTTTAACACACGAAGCTGCAAAAACGTTACTAGCAGCTACAACGGAAGCCGTACCTTTAACGTATGCCTCTATTGAAACACCGTCCAGGAAATCAATTCACCTTTCCAGAGTACCCACCCATCATATGACGTCATAATGAACTGGATGATGTGTACAATGACATCATAATGCATGACGTCATGAATGACGTCGATAAGTACGTCACGAACGCATATTTGAAGACGGTCTATACATTGTTGTACAACTTCTTTGCTTTTACTATTTAATAAATATTCTGTTGAATATTTTGAAACTAATTTGACTGGGGGCTGTTGCTGTCATAGGCAGCAACAGCACCCAGTCAAATTAGTTACAAAATATTCAACAGCTTCCCTGTATAGTTTTCAGGAAATTGATAGCTAGGGCATTTGGGGATCGATCAATCCCAACACGGCGAGGTGTGGATGGAGCTTAGCTAGTGATGGACGGGGCAAAGCTAAAAATGGGAATGTCCATTATCACACCGTTCTTTTGGTCAATGCCATTAAAAGGTTCATAATCAGTAAACGAACCTGAGCTAAACTGACCACTCGGATGTTTTAATTTGTTAGCAAAACTGATCGTCCGGCTAGCCATTATTCCAACACAATAGGCTAACCAACCCCTCCTATCCCGACCGCCAACAGGCCGGCTATAGTAATGGCCGTTGCTCTGATATAAACAGTTTATGTACTAACACTTAAATTATTCAAACTCGATAATCCAAAACTATAACACATATCAATAACATAACAATCTAACGTTAATATGAACACTGTGCAAAAATTGGAAACAACCATTAACCATAAACATGCGAATTCTCGATCAATGTCAAGAAGAAGAAGAAGAAGAAGAAGAAGAAGAAGGGGAAGGGGAAGGGGAAGAAGAAGAAGAAGAATAAGAAAAAGAAGAAGGGAAAAAGAGGAACTACGATGACTCAACAAAATGAAGCCAGTGAATTGTACAGTTCTCTAAAATATATAACGTTTATCTGTGTGATGCAGCTTCCTATAGCTGTCTATTTTCAGAACATCTATGCCTACATTGTCTTTGTACTTGTCCATCTTGCAGGATGTGAGAATTCAGTTGCTGACATAGTATGGCTTGTGAATTCATCTGGAAGTATTAATGCTGATGAATGGAGACAACAGATTCAGTTCATTCGCAGCATGGTGAACAGGTTTACAATCGTCCCTAGTGCTATTCAAATGGGGATTGTAACATTCTTCACTACCACAAAGAATGAGTTTTATCTGAACAGATACACTGAGAAACAAGCTGTTTTGACAGGAATAGACGGGATACTCGAGCGGTCTGGAACCACACATACATCAACAGATCTAGAATTTGTGAGGATCAACTCATTCAATGTGAGCAATGGAGACCGGCCAAATGCTCCTAACATCCTTATCGTAATAACAGACGGACGATCAACACGATCTTATGAACCTCAAGCAGAGGCAGAATTGCTTAAGCAAGCCGGGGTGAAGATCATTGCTATTGGTGTCGGGAGTACGACTGACAGATCTGAACTGGAGGCCATGGCATCAACTCAGCGTCATATATTTGAGGTGACGGATTTCACAGCTTTACCGTCTGCTCTGAATGAAGTGCACGCCATCACGTGTGAAGGTAAGCAGGGAAAATAGTAAACATCTCAAATATTCAGTCTTTTGATAAATAATATGACTCAGCAAAATATATGCTCAATAAAAATATATATTAATTAAGATAAACGAAATAGACAAACATTATTTTGACCGGTCCAAATATTATTATCTATATTGTTATTTCTGCGATTGCAACAGGTACGTTGTATTTTGACAATAAAATTTCAGTATAGATACGCACGTTTTCGCAATAATCCAGCATTTCAAACTATTACAATTGTATTTAACTATTCAACTTCTTGCTTTGACCAAGAAAGGCTTGTCTCAATTATGTTCTACTCCTAAGATTGAATAAGATTTTGGAGTTGCCAAATATTTTAATAACAGAAGTGAAAAGCTGGCCTGGCCTATGTTATCCAAACCAGTTATTATGTTATATGTCTCTACCATAGCACCTCTTAATCTGCGCTGTTCAAAAGGTACAAGTCCTAACATGTTCAAACTATGTGCGTAGCTTCTGCTGTGTAGGCTAACCCTTTAACACTTCAATTTGTTCCAAAAAGTTTCAATTTTCTCATAGAAAATATCCATTTTCAGAACAAGAGAATACTATTTTTGAAAATTTACCACTTGAACGACTGGCTTGGTTATCAAGCCACTCATTCCAGTGGTACATTTTTAAAGATAGTCTTCTCTTGCTCTGCAAATGGGCATTTCTCGTGAGCACTGAAGAAGTCGTTTTTGGCTGACATGAGTGTTAAGGAGGGGGGGGGGAGGTAATGGGAGAGTTTATATGTGCCTTTAATTTGTTCGATTTTTAAAGTTTGTAATAAGGCACGGTGCTCACTTCTGAATACAGTAGCCCACGTGTCGCCTTACATATGTGTTGTACAATATAAGCAATGATTCTCTGTTTAAATTGCTAAAACCATTTGATGGATTGCATTACTGTAATAATTCGCAGATTTGGCATACTGATTGTTTGGCTTTTCACCCGTTCTTGGTCCATACAGCTAGGTCTTTATCACTTTTAGTGATTCTAATTTTTCGATATATCATAAGCATGCATATATTATACATGTTGCTTTGTTTCATTCTCCAAATATATAGATTCATACCTACTAATTGTAACTTCCATGAGCGATAGGTTTCCCCATATACAAAGGTTACCCTTATTATTAATCTGCAATGCAATCGTCTTCTTTCTTTCTTACTCTATGTCAAAAACCTTGCACCCCCATCTCGTACTACAGTTTTCATCCGATCAACTCCAAACTTGGTCAACTTCTGCTACCCAGTCTGGAATTGTGTGCTTTGCTTTTGTTTTGGATCTGCCAAATGGGTTTTGAACTACCCACTTTTCCGTGGGCAGAATGCCCCATAGGCAATTTATGGGGGTTTTCGGTATTGATCTTTGAAGTAGAGTTATGATCGGTTGGCTACCATACTTGGTCAAGATATTACGCTTGGGGTGCTGAAGATGTGTAACCACATACTGAGGTATGGCGTTATTCCTGATTAACTCTCTAGTGAGAACGTGGCCTTAGACGACTCAATGAACTTGTTTGGCAGGTAAAACCAGGACACAAAATAGGACAAGTGTTCATCAGACCCTGCCTAGGCACAGCTAGTGAAAGCCTTACAAATTGCAACCGTCATTGCCCCTAAGAACATGTCATTGACTCTAAGGACATACACCATAGATACAGCTAGTGAAATCCTTACATACTTCAATCGTCATCGACCCTAAGAACATGCCATTGACCCTAAGAACATTCACCATAGATACAGCTAGTGAACGTCGCGAAAGTAGAATATGATATTTGAAATTAAAATAACATGAACATGAACCTGTTTGATTTTCTTTTAGATCACGTGGAAACTCGTGTGACGTAAGCCTGTCTGAGGGCCGGACACTGAGACCACGATCAAACATTCTTCATCAATGCATATTTGAGTACATCTCCATATCCAAAAAACACATATTTTGCAATGATTAATTACGCTCGCCCCGAATTTAGGAAGAGGGTATTCCGATCGTGTGCGTGCGTGCGTGTGTTCGTGCGTGTGTATGCGTGTGTGTCCATGTGTGTGTGTACGTGCGTGCGTGCGCGCGTGCGTGCGTGCGTGCGTGCGTGCGTGCGTCCGTCCGTCCGTCCGTGTGTGTGTGTGTGTGTGTGTGTGTGTGTGTGTGTGTGTGTGTGTGTGTGTGTGTGTGTGTGTTCCCGCCTGGCTATCCGACCGCACGTGTATCTCAAACTACTGATGCGAGTTGGCTAAAATAATACCAAGAAGATATCCAGATTTTGGCCGTGATTCGGGTGAAACAAGCCGGAAGGGATCGGATCAAATTATCGATATCTTAGAAAACACTTGTCCGATTTTGCTAAGATTTTAATACAAAGGAGCGTCAGTTTCTCAATCTTCTAATAATTATGTCGCACACGTCTATGGCGTCACCTTTGTCCAATGTCGAATTGCCATATATACGGATCCCTACTCTCAGCTTACCTTCAGGTTCTGCTAATCATGCGGACAGTGATAATGCATGCCAGCGAAATGATTACAATTTTTCCGGTTTGCAATTACATTATTGACTAAACGAAAGTGGTGCCGATCATTATGATGCTTCTAACATACAAAATGTTGTCAGTGTGTACATGTGTGCGTGCGTGCGTGCGTGCATACGTTCATGTGTGTCTGTGCGTGCATGCGTGCGTGCGTGTATTAGCTTGACATATTTGCGTACACGCAGCTGCCTGCGGCGTGTGTATTTGTGTGTGCATACATGTGTGCGTGCATGCATTCATGCGTATATGTGTGCATGTAAACGCGCGCGTATGCGTGCGTGCGTGCGTGCGTGCGTGCGTGCGTGCGTTTGTTTCAATAATAATAATAATAATAATAATAATAATAATAAATGTACATACTTTTCTTCCTCAATGGTGTGTTAGTGTGTGGAAGTAGACATTGTTTCCAATAAACTTGTCTGCCCTTGAATTCAGGTTATTGTATCTGAAGACAAGTCCGTCCTTCATTGCTCTCCTTTTGAAACGTTCTACCAAGTTCTGTCACTCATCACACTCTCAGACCAGCGCTTAGCAACGTCCTGTCTTACCTAATCTTCAGCGCCGCCTTGAGTGAGTCAAAGAGCGCGTGTCCTATGGACGATTTCAAGTATTGTTGTAAGTGTATAATTGACATTTTCTTAAGATTGTCTTCCATTAACGAACCGACCAGACCACTACTTGAATACGACATCAATAGATGGATCAATTTTTAGCTACGCACCGCCAATTTCTAGCTACGCACCGCCCATTCCTAGCTACGCACCGCCCATTTCCAGCTACGCACCGCCCAATTCCAGCTACGCACCACCCATTTCTAGCTACACACCACCCATTTCTATCCATGCACCGCCCATGTGTAGCGACGCACCACCCATGCTTTGCGCGTGTTCAGATCGATTTATATACATTGAGTCCTCTATTCGCAACAACACTATCACTATTACCTATAAAATCAATCTATTGAATTTTTTTAATCTAATTTGATTGGACGCTGCTACTGTCTATTTAACAGCATGTTTATTAAATAGTAAAGACATACAATTTATACACTTGATGGAGTATCTAATGTTCACGATGGAGTTAATATACGTCATTTATTACGCATTTTGATTGTGACGTCAGCCTACATGTGGCGTAATTATTTTTGACGTCATTTACATGAGTGACAGATCGTATCTATCCATTCTCAGGTCTCATTCTCAGTAGGTCTTCTGCTATTTTTGTCAATCAAAGTTATCACTTATGCATTGTTAATTGATCTACCAACTTTCTCGGTGTATATGGCAGTTCTCCAAATCCACTAAATGACAGATAACCAGACAAATACACTCAATATTCCCCATCCATACAACAGTGTATATACTATTTACAAGTTAACTTTCATTTTCGACTCCCGTAGCCAGCATGGCGCCATTGTCATATGGATGTGATTGTTTGGTGACTTCACACGTTATCGGGTTCATGGCCATATTGAAAGCGTTCTCTCACTAATACAATCATATTGATGCTGGTTTGGCTTTGCAAAAGAACAGCAACAGAAGAGCAGGCGGCCGAGATCAACGAATAGATTAGAATACCGGGTAGAGTGTACAAATATCAAAGTGTGTCCCCATCCCACTGAACTCATCTATCGTATATGAGTCCATATTTCAAATATTCCATTCATATTTTTAATAATATATTAATGTTAATTAAACATTGAAGTGGGGTGCTCTTCATCTATGAAGGAGACCTAATGAATGAGACTGCACAGTGTGCCTGCGTCATTCCAGTAATTTGATATGCATTGACGATACGTTATGAGGTGCATACGTAGACGACGAGAAAAACTCATTAAATATTTGCCCAAATGCAGATGAGCACATGCCGAGAGGGTCAGTGGATAAACTGGTTCATTTAAGGTCGGAGAGATTACTATCCGTAACTCGTATACTTTGACAGTGTCGAGAAAATACACAAGAGATAAGATGGGTGAGGGAAGATACATATTCACCTCAATACACAAATTCATGAGTCCTTTTCCTTTGACGTCATAATCTAGTAAGTTACGTGTATGATGACTTCATAAGCAACGTCATGAATGACTCGAATTAGTCCGTCTTAAATGCTTAATAGTCCGTCACGTTGTATGGATTATCTATCTTTACTATTTAATAAAAATTGTGTTTAATATTTTGAAACTAATTTGATTGGGCGCTGTTGCTGCCATAGGCAACAACAGTGCCCAGTCAAATTAGTTTCAAAATAGTCAACAGCTTACCTCTATAGTTTTCGGGATATTGATAGACTGGGTATTCATGGATCGATCGATCCCACCACGGGCGAATAGTGGGTGGAGCTTAGCTAAAGATGGGCGGGGCATAGCTAAAACTGGATTCCTCGATTCACTAATGTATTTACAAGCGTCAACGCTACCACGTGTTACCGTTTCCATCGCTAGCGGCTATCACGTCTACTCTTATTATATATGACGGGATTAAGCTCATAACCTCATTCTTACTGCGAACAGTACACATCATAAGATTTAAGTTTCGTTTTCTTAGTTGCATTTGCGCCTTAGTGTTGTTTGCTGTTTGTTTCTCGCATAGCATGCATCGTCATCATGACATTTGAGACTATAGTTGTAAAAGGTTGTCTCCCAAACGGCTTCTCTTACGTTCATTGTGTCATCTTGTAAGCCCGGATGTACAGATCTTCATTCCATATCACAGGATTGCGAACATTCCGGATCCACATCTGTTCATTGACTTGAGTACTCATGCCGATTGCTTTACTGTGACCGGGCGTTTAGACTCAAATGTCTCCTGAACTTGAGGTGCTTGACTGGGTATGTTTCGAGGCTTTTATTTTTCAATACGCACCTGGATGAATTTGATATGGACTGCTGCTAAAATATACCATATATTCTGCTATGCGTGCAGTGGATGACAGTTGTTCCTGTAACATTGTCACGTGTTCATCATGTATAAATGAAAGTATAATTTGTATCATGTTAAGTAGTTCATCCATAATTGATGTCTTGAAATCGTATTGGTTCTCGTCTAATTGGGCCATTTTCTCTCTAGATGATGGGCTGTTGTTTAATTCATAGCCTCACCACTCCGTATCCCGCTGGATAACACAACCATTAGGCCACTGATTTATGTTGTGATGTCAAAATTAAACTTCTGATCAAAGATCCAATGCCCCCAATTTTATGAGTATGTATGCTTCGTATACACGCATTTGTGCATTAGATACGATTTCGCGATACTACCTTTTCTGTTGGGCTATCTTTCAAATCATTAGCACCGACAATCAGTTAATTTAAATGAGTACCGCAACTGATCTTCTCAACTGCTCCTAAACAATTCATAAGAAGATGGATCCCAACAAATCCCAGTATCAGGTTGTGATTCTCTTCTGGCATTTCGTTTCGTAATGTATAGTATTCATGGATACTTACATTCAGACCCACTACCGTCTGTGTAAGCCCCACCTTTATCTTGTCGTCATACATATTGTCTATACTCGGCACAGTACGTCATATATAAAACCGCATTTCTGAGCTGCAAGTAAGACAGTGAATATGCTGTAAATAAGACATTCTCATCACATGTAACACTCCAGTATACCTACATAGTTAGTTTTGTCATTCGCAGCTAATATGTAACTATTTACCTAGAATATATGGCCTAAAAATGTATACGTTTTCGTGGTAGCACATAGAATGCTTCTTTATGTTCAAGTTTCAAATGTAACGAATGCATTTCTCACGGAAATGTGACATTTTCTGCGCCAATGAATATTATATTACTGGCTCAATTCACCTTTCCAGAGTACACACCCATCAAGTGACGTCATAATGAACTGCGTGGTGTGTACAATGACATCATAATGAATGAAGTCATGAATGACGTCGATAAGTACGTCACGAACGCATATTTGATGACGGTCTATGGGCTGTTGTACAAATTTAATAAATATTCTGTTGAATATTTTGAAACTAATTTGACTAATTAGTTACAAAATATTCAACAGCTTCCCTGTATAGTTTTCAGGAAATTGATAGCTAGGGCATTCGGGGATCGATCAATCCAAACACGGCGAGGTGTGGGTGGAGCTTAGCTAGTGATGGGCGGGGCATAGCTAAAAATGGAAAGGTCCATTATTGTTGCAATTCTTGTGTCAATCATTGAGAGGTCAGATTGCTTATTGTTTGCAAAACTTATTGTGAGCAGTGCATTGTATTTACAACTTATTTAGGATTGTAGAATTATCTATCTATAGCTCATAAAAGTAGTTTTTCATCAATACGTATATTTATAGAGATGTATTGGTATAGCTGCTTTCTTGCATTAATTTTACCAGCATAATTTGACATGGTTGATAGATTTTCTTACTTTTATTACGTTGTTGTGCGCTAAAGTGAAACGTCAGAACTCTAAGCGCCCTTCTTGTAGATTGTGACGTATGATTTACGTCAAAGTTGACTAATAACTTATAAGCATAGGTCAATAGATCAATTTGTATCCATCGATTTAAGGCTAGCATCATCTAGATTCATTCCAACAGTGTATAAATTACTACACAAGAACGTAAACCCCAAGCAGCCTAATTAAGACAAGCTGATCGATGATTTTACAGACAACCAGATAACTAGGTCACCAAGCTTGATCAACTCAAGTCAGTCAAATAGTTTCAAAATAATTCAGCTTTGTACCGTGGCATAGCTAATGCATATTGACAAGTGATATTCAGCCGTCTGGTCAAAAGTCAGGAGTTTCAAGAGGTTGTTCAGGGGTGTCAATTTGAAGTTAATCTAGGTAACGTGAAATTAAAAGAATGTGCAAAAAATTTACTATTTCCCATTAATTTATCGCATAGTTAAGTGAACAAATTTGTTGTTGATTCTAACTGAATAAAGTCGCATATTTACAATAATCAACGATGTTAATAAACACAGTTACAGAAAAATTGTATGACATCGTATAGACAGAGAAGTATCACAGTTTCTCCCAGAATCGCCTCTTGCTATAAGGATTTCGACTGATCAAACTTCCTAGATTGATGTACAGTTTACTTGAACTCTAAAAGAGGAGAATTAATAACCAATTCACTTTCCCAGAGTATCTACCCATCATATGACGTCATAATCAACTACGTGATGTGTAATATGACATCATAATGAATGACGTCATGAATAACGTCGATACGTACGTCACGGACGCATTTTTGAAGACGGGCTATGCGCTATTGTACAAATTGTATGTCTTTACTATTTAATAAATATTCTGTTGAATATTGTGAAACTAATTTCACTGGACGCTATAGGCAGCAACAGCACCCAGTCAAATTAGTTACAAAATATTCAACAGCTTCCCTGCATAGTTTTCAGAAAATGGATAGCTAGGAAAGTCGGGGATCGATCAATCTCAACGACGAGGTGTGGGTGGAGCTTAGCTAGTGATGGGCGGGGCATAGCTAAACTGGAAATGTCCATTGCAAGCTCATGCCTTCGCATATTGGATTACAATAACGGGGAGCAGATAGAATAATGAATTGCCATGTATATATGCAATGGGCATGGGCATGATGATGATGATGATGATGATGATGATGATGATGATGATTGACTGTGTAGATGAAGAAGTGAAAACTGCTTTCATCTACACCCAGTCTTTCTTGAACATTCTCCACTGTGTCTTGTCCACTGCGAGCGTCCCACACACCTTTAGGTTCTTTCTCATCTATAATGGTCCTAGATTACATTCTTTGATGTCTGATCGCAAGTCATTTAGCAAGCTGATGTTGTGGCATCCTGTACGTCCCTGAAACCAGTTGTCACCTACTACTGCAAATTCCAGTGGTTTCTGAGCAAGCGTCTTTTCTGTCAATCGAAGAACATGTCCGAACATAGACCATCGCTGGTGCATTACCCTCACAGGTAGTGGCTCTGTGTTAGACATTGTGTAGAGTGCCGCATTTGATATTAAACTGTGTGGTCAGTGATGATTCGTGATGGCTCGCAGATGCCATGTATCAAGTTTGCTCAAGATGCCTTTTGGAGCTTCCAAGCTGTTGCAATCACACATCACTATGGAAAATTATGCAGTATCAAATAGTTCAATCTGGACTTCATGGGAATTTAAGATCCACGACTCCACAACTTCCAAAAGGACAGGAAGGCGATATTGAACATCAAGTTCTAATGTGGGTAGAGCATGAATTTAGTTGATAAATAATTATCATGGTAGCCACAATATATTTTAAACCAGCGGTGACGTCATAGATAGTCAAGAAGTTCAGAGATCGATCGATCCCAACACGAGCGATGTGTGGGCGGAGCTTAACTAGGGATGGGGGTGAGGGGGGGGGCATAGGTAAAACTGGAAAGGTCCATTAAAGGCACCTATGTCAGTTTTTTAATAAGGTCACCTGAGGAATCCACCTTTAGCGATGCTCCACCCATCTCTAGCTAAGGTCCACCCACGTCCATTTTGGGATCAACCGATCCATAAATTGGATCTCAAGTCCCCGAAAACAATACAGGTAACCGGTTGATATAACTAATTTGAGCGGGTGCTGTTGTCAATTAGTTTCAAAATATTGAACAGAATGTTTATTAAATAATAAAGACATACAATTCCTACAACTTGACGGACTATTAAGCGCTTAAGACGACCTATTTCGCATCACTTTTGACGTCATTTATTCTGCCGCCGGCCTACATGTGGCGTAGACGATTGTGACGTAATATGATTGATCGATAAACTGGATTCCTCTAATAATGAACAACTCTAATTAGAGAGACCATGTCATAGATAACAACACCAATATATTTTGATGTTTTGAATTGGACGTAGGGCTTGTGCTGCATAGA
>CM067362.1:11667938-11705438 GCA_034401795.1 Chaetoderma sp. LZ-2023a
TGTTTTCAATGTATTTGGCATATTCATAATTAAGCTCCATGGAAAATGTAGGCTGCAGAAATTCAGTATTGCGACCATTCCCGTCGTAATCTGATGACACTGGTATCAAACTCACGTCTCTAGATGTGCAATGTAATACGGCTCCAACATGTCGAAAGAACAAACTTTATTACAGTATTCAATGTAGGGGCTAATTATATTGTTTATGGAATGTCATTGTTTTACAATGTTTTATTTCATAATAAGACAATGGATATGCATTGGTATCTATGCACGGATGACGCGAATTCGATGACACACTCAGGGCGTAGTTATGAACATTCGGGTCTCAATCAGTGTTATGGCGCAGACGTCGCGGTGAAATCTGGGAAAAAATCAATAAGTTAGCGTTCATCTCTTTTATGTTCAGCCTTTCTTTATTATTTATTTAACTGCCAGCCTGATGGATTTATTCAGATTACTTTTTCAATGGGGTTTAAATCTGGATATGGTGAATATTTTGGGGGAAAATCTGACTAAAAGTTGTTGCCACTAATAACATTCTGTAAAATTGTTTTAAAACTATTCAGCAGGTACAGCGTTATTGTCCATTGGAATTAGTGTCTGGTGGCCTGCAGCAGACAGACAAGTAAGATTACACGGCTTTCCCGAATGCCCTGACTATCAATTTCCTGAAAACTATACAGGTAAGCTTCAATATTTTGTAAATAATTTGACTGGGCGCTTTTGCTGCCTATGGCAGCAACAGCGTCCAGTCAAATTAGTTTCAAACTATTGAACAGGATATTTATTAAATAGTAAAGCCATCCAATTCGTAGAACAACGTATAGGCCTCCTTCAATTATACGTTCGTGACGTACTTATCTACGTCATATCCACGTCATTCAGGACGTCATAATGACGTCATCGATTGTGATTTCATTCTACACGTCACGTAGTTGATTATGACGTCATATTATGGATGGATACAGTGGAACGGTGTATTAAGGTTACACGGATTTCGCTAGCTGTCCCATGGGAAGGTTACGATTAAAGTTCTCGTGCCCCATTAAATAGAGACAATTTTGCAAGAGATATGAGATGCTTGTTAAATCATGTGCAATTTACCCAGCATGCGACGCCACCCATGTTGCATGCTCTGACTCCATATTCTTTGTAACTATTGGACGCATTGTCGGTGAGTCTAAAGTGTATACCTCAAAGGGATTCCTCAAAGAAACAGTCTATGTGAGCACTGGCAAATGGTCATTTGCCAGCCAGTGCATGAGCGAATGTAGTTGCTGTCAATAACAGAAACAGCATTCAGTCAAATTAGTGTCAAAGTACTCAGCAGGCAAAGCGATTCCTACTTGCTACAGATTCGACATGCATCTGAATGAAAATTGTTGCTGCAACAACTTTCAGTCTAAATATTCTAATATGATCATAATAGTTTTCAGTTGAAACTTGCTTCGGATTTGAAGACCAATTTTCCTGCAGATTATTGCAGTTTAGATAGAAATACTTATCATTTATGTTTTTGGGCATATCTACAGGTATAATTTCAATTAATAATTTCTGAAGTAATAGCATTACTAATGAGTAGTTAGCAAAATCTCTTAAATGCTAAAATATGCCTATATTCAAAATTAATTTACAGAAAAACATATTAATATAACTAAAATCCGCTTTCATATTCTTGCCCAGTGCATACCTCTCCACTGTGAGAGTAAGTTTCTGGATAATGAGTAGAAAAATCAGTTTTCCTAAAAAGGCCTTCTTTCATATGGAATTGCCCGCACCAAGAACTTTGCCAAATTGTTATCCGTGCAATCAGTTGGCTTTCAATATTGCTATATAAGAATAAGTGGTATATGATTAGATATGTTTTCTCTGCAATTCAGGAACGATCTATTTAGCAACGTGGACATTTCTGTTCGATTCCTAACCAATGCAGAATCCGTCAACGAAACGTACACGCAATATTTACTAATCACTCATTCATGACTAGAAAACGTATATAAGCCTATGGAGAATATACCTACGTAGTAAGATATTGAAAGCCTGCTTATAGGTGCATGCAGTTTATCGTTCAATTGTATGATGTCATAATCAGCAATGCCACATGTAGGTTGACGGACTAATCAACTACGTCAAGAATAACGCGATTTATTCCGTCATAAACACTTAAAGGTGCATATTCACAGCAAAATTACTGAAAATAAAATTGTTTAAATTATATACTTTTAGAGGCTTAATCTGAGCCTATATGTAATGAAACGAAATAAATCTTAACATATGATGATTTCATTCCATGTAAATCAATATCATTTTTTAAGTTGCGAAATTTAAATAAAAAATGATATTAATTTATATGGAATGAAACCATCATATGTTAAGATTTATTTCCTTTCATTACATATAGGCACATAAGTTAAGCCTATAAAAGAACACAATTTTAACAATTTTATTTTCAAGCATTCTGGTGTGAATATGCACCTTTAAGAGACTGTCAAGTTGAACGAATGGTATGCCTTTCCTATTTAATAAACATTCTGTTAAATATCTTGGAACTAATTTGACCTGGTGCTGTTGCTGCTGAAAGTAGCAACAGTACCCAGTCAAATTACTTACATTTACAATTTTCTGGAGATTGAGATTCAGAGAGTGCAGGGATCGATTGATCCCGAATTGAGAAAAGCGTTGTTAGAGCTTAGCTAGAAATTGGCGGTGCATAGCTAAGACTGGATTCATCCATTGTATGTACTTTTCCATTATCCAAAATACAACACCTCCCGTAATATTCTTACCAATGGGGTGACACATGTCTTTCTATGTTTGTACACTCATAGGCGGGCTGGAATCGAATTTAAACCTTTTGAAACCTGGTAGCAATGCAAATAATCTGTTGACTATTTTGAAACTAATATAACCAGGACTGTTGATGCCTACATCTAGGTCACGGGGTCACTAGCTGCATATCGAAATACATATTTTGGCCATAATTCGGGAATGCAAGAAGAAATTTACATACAACCGTGTTGTGACGACGGGAAAGAACTGTAGTTACAGGTTAGAAGGCTACTACATACGACGCTACTAAGTGCATATTGGAATATACATGTTGGCCATTATTTGGCATACACGAAGGTAGAATCAGCAAATTTATAACACCCCTTCTTAACGCGGTGGGCTAGAAAACATTTCAATTCCATGTCAAATGGTCAAATCCCTATGTTATTAAGTACATATCTGAAGACACATTTGTACTAAAACTTGGAAATGCATGCTGATAAAAACACAACATTTGACACATTCATTCATATGATTGTGAGGTAGATGCCGTTTTGGTCAAGCGGTCACATATCTAGATCACATTTCCGGGAATGCAAAAAATGAGAATCATACAATTCTGGATCATCCATTCATAGCCCAGCTGGATAGAAGCTGTTTAAGTTTAAGATCAAAGGGTCAAACATATATGTCACGTAGTAGAAGTAGGAGTAGTCGTAGTAGTAGCTGCTTTTGTCTTTGCTTACATGCATATTTGTCACCTGAGTGTATGGGATTGCTTACCTTAGCATGTGATGGTCTGTATTAGTTCATTCTGGATGGTCGATAACGCTGTGAAATCAGTAACCTCAAACGTATGCCTTTGACTGGATGCCATGGCTTCCAGTTCAGCTCTGTCACTCTTACTCCCAACACCAATGGCAATGATCATCACACCAGAATCCTTAAGCAGTGATGCCTCTGCAGTTGGTTCGTAACCTGATGATGATTTTCCATCTGTTATTACAATAAGGATGTTAGGAGCATTTGGACGATCGCCATTTATGGGACTGAAAGCTTTCGTTCTCACAAATGCAAGACCTTCTGATGTGTGCGTGCTTCCAGATCGTTCACTTATCCGGATACTACCTATCATGACACCCCGAGTCCTGGTGTATCTGTTCAGACTAAACTGATTCTGGACTAAAGTTGCAAATGTTACAATGCCTATTTGCATATCACTAGGGCCAATTGTAAAGCTATTCACCATGGTTCGGATGAACTGCATCTGCTGTCTCCATTCCAGGTTATCGATGCTCCCAGATGTATCCACGAGGAATATGAGATCAACAACAGTACATCCTGCAGAAATGAACATAAGTAGGAGAGAAATCTGCTGGGGCGAGCTGATGAGTCGAGAGATCTGTATCATCATCTTGTTTTCATATTACGTCGTCCGCTGAACAGTATACAGATAAGACGTTGAATATTTTGAAAATAATTTGACTATGTGCTGTTGTTGCCTAAGGCAACAACAACGCCCAGTCAAATTAGTTTCGAAATATTCAACAGAAATAGTTAAATAAAGAGATGCAATTCGTACAATTTGACCGAATATTAAGCGTTTAAGACGGACCAAATCGTGCTATTCATGACATAATTGATTATGACATCAGCCTACATGTGACGTAGTTGATTATGACATCATATGATTGACTTAGAAACGGGATTCCTCAATTGTACATTATCGCTGCCTAATCTATTTTTCAGGGATGTGAATCTTCCCTTTTCTGGCTGATTTCCTCGTTTTAAAAATAAATCTGAAATATGAAAATTTGCCTATTCGGTCTGAAAGCCCCATAGAAATATAAAACTGAATAGTCCGACACGTTGTACGAATTGTATGTGTTTGCTATCTCAGAAACATGCTGTTGAATATTTTGAAACTAATTTGACTGGACACTGTTTCTGCCATAGGCACTATATTAACTGATCTAAGCAGACAGAGATTATACTTGTTCCTAGAATAATCTCCTAGAAGCCTGAATTGAATAATGGCATGAGTAAACTTACGTTCAACTGTCGTTGGTTCAAGTGTTGTTGTTGGACAAGGTGTGAAACAAATTCTCTCTTCTCGTGCTAGCTCCTGACATGGTGCACCATTAGCTGATGGTGGTGGACTGGTACACATTCTCTCTCTTGACTGAGTACCATTTCCACATCACTGGCTGCAATCGCTCCAGCTAACCCATGGTGACCAATCTCAGTCAACAGCCGTTAATTATTATTATTATTATTATTATTATTATTATTATTATCAACAAAACGGGTCCATGAAGGGAGGATCGTGTGCCACTCAGCTACTAATAATACTTGAAAAATGGCTTCAAACAATGTTTGAATTTGGAGAACCATATGAGTGTGTACATACAAAAACTATAGAAAAGCTTTTGACACATAAGATAAAATCTTGACGTAGATTACAGAATTACTTACAAATAGAAAACATAGAGTAATGTTAAATCTATTTATGTTAGAATGGCCAGATGTTGTCATCAGCGGTATTCCATAATGAAGTGAACTAGGACCGATATTGTTTCCAATATTCATTAACGATCTATCGGACATAGTGAAATCAAGTTTACTTCTATTTGCAAGCGACACAACTTTTCAGTTTTATGATTATTCGACCGTATTGGCTATTATGTATATTTCATAGTGTGATAGACCTCTTAGCGAATATAAACCATTTACATACATTTCTCAGGATATGTCCATTGCATATTCTTAAGAAGTTCCTTTGATTTTTCGACATTTGAAATAGTGATATATTTTTTTGGATTATCTTTTACCGCAGTCATAGAGAAAGTATTTTCGTAATCTAGTTATTACAAACGGTGCATAGTCTGTCATTTGTGTCAGATTGTGTACACCGTCCAGTCTCATTAGTCAATTTGTTCTATATGGTTCTAAAGTGAAAAGAGGTAATGATACCCTTAAATCGTAATGCTTTTAGATATTTTGTTTTCAAATTGAAATCCCTGCTTGATTTCTTTTAGAAAAATAACCTGATAGAAGCTTGAAGCTGATTCTTCCATGTTTGAATGTAAAATGTGTGTAACGTTTCCTTTGTCACAATGACGCAATGACTGACGTAGATAAGTTCGTCACGAATGCTTAATTGATGATGGACGAATACGAATTTGGAAATAAATCCCTAGAGCAAGAATGTAGTCATCTAATCCTAATTTGGCACATCCATTCATATCTGCTTTTCTAGAAGGCTTTTGAATTTTAAGTCAACAAACACACATCGATGGCAGGGGGCCACTAAATGCAGACCAGACGTATCATTATGGACCATAACTTTGGAACACATGTAGATAGAATCAACAAATTTGGCTCACTACTTCCTATTGTGACTGATTAGGGTTTCAGCTGGTTTGCAGTCAGTTCTTTAGAAATGAGTGCGGTTTAAGGGCGATTCTGATCTGTCACTCACGTATATGACGTCATTCTCAATTTCTTTCATATGTAGGTTGACGTCATAATACATAGTGGCGTATCCAGCTCCGTCATGGACATTGAAATGTCCTTCAAGAGTACGAATTGTCTTTACTATTTAAACATTCGGTTGAATATTTTGAAACTAATTTGTTTATACCTTGCTGCTGCCATCAGCTGTAGCCGGTCAAATTATTTTCAAAATATGCAACAGGTTATTATTATTTTTATTTGTGATTCTTGTTTGCTGGTGTTGGCGTTTGTCTAGATGTACGCTCGTTTCTCTGCCTACCTTCACAGGAGATGGTGTGCACTTCACTCAGGATGGTTGATAAAGCTGTGAAATCGGTCACCTCAAATACATGACGCTGACTTGATGCCATGGCTTCCAGTTCAGATCTGACACTGCCACTTATACCAATGGCGATGATCTTCACACCTGCTTGCCTAAGCAATGCTGCCTCCGCAGTGGGTCCGTACCCCGACGTTGATCCTCCATCTGTTATTACAATAAGGATGTTTGGAGCATTTGGTCGATCTCCATTTGTGGCACTGAATGCATTTGTTCTCACAAATTCAAGACCTGCTGATGTATGTGTATAGCCATCGCGTTCTCTTATCAAGTCAATGCCATCCGAGACACCCTGGTTCCCGGTGTAGCTGTTCAGATTAAACTCATTTTGAACTGAACTGGCGAAAGTTACAATCCCTATTTGAGTATCATTAGGGCCAATCGCAAAACTTTTCACCATGGTCCGAATGAACTGGATCTGTTGTGTCCATTCACTTATATCGACGCTACCGGATGTATCCACAAGCAATACTATGTAAGCAGCAGAATTCCCACAAACTACAGAAAGGAACAGCATAATTAAGTAGTAGTAGTAGTAGCAGCAGCAGCAGCAGCAGCAGCAGCAGCAGCAGCAGCAGCAGCAGCTGTAGTAGTAGCAGTAGTAGTAGTAGTAGTAGTAGTAGTAGTAGTAGTAGTAGTAGTAGTAGTAGCACACTGGTACACAGTCTCTCTCTTGAGTGCCATTTCCACAGGACTGACTGCAATCACTCCAGCTACCCCATGGTGACCAATCTCCGTCAACAGCTGTTAATTATTATTATTATTATTATTATTATTATTATTATTATTATTAATCTGCGATGTAATCGGAGCTTTCTTCTTATTCTTATTATTCTCAAAAATTTTCGCTACCTATCTCCTCCTACAGCTTTCAGAGGGTCAGCCCCAAACTTGGTCAACTTGTAGTCCCCTTGGGACTTGCATTGCTATTACATTTATTTTGGATCTGCCCAAGGGTTTTCGAGCGATCCACTTTTCCGCAGGCAAAAAAGTCCCATAGGAAATGTATGGAGATTACTACACCTAGAGTTTGGATCAGATCACTACCATACTTGGTTAGGATGTTACCACTGAGGGATTTCCTATAGAAAACATTTCTTTTCAAAATGGCAGCCAAGTGGCACATTTTGTTAAAAAATACCCGTTTTCGTTTTTTGCAGAAATGACCTGAGGATACCAAATGGCGATAAGATTTTTTGAAATTTCCTTTTCAAAAATAGCCGCTGAAATTATCTTTGATCAGATCGACTTGAAACTTGGTGATTTTATAGGTTTTATATAGACTTAATTTTCTATCAATTTTGAAGCGGGTTAATGCAAGAGTTTTCGAGAGATCAGCTTTTCTGTGCCATATATCCGCATGGTAAACCTATGGGAGCAGTATTTGAATTGCATTATCTCTTAGCGTTTTATTCCGATTCCCTTCAAAACGGGGCAGTTTCTAGTGGATTTTGAGATCTAACTAATTTCCCATGAAAATTGTAATATCTCCCTTCGTGTCACGTTCATTCACGGGTCAAATTTTCCAATTTTATGTTTGTCATAAGTAACCCCCCCCCCCCCCTTCATCCCACAACTTCAAAGAGAATGTTAGAAAACACTTTATTTTAACCTTTTGGGCCAAGGTTACCTTTTTTGTGGTCAACGCTATTAGTTTTGAGAAATCACCATTTCCATGACACAATGAAAACCTATGGGAATTTCAACTATGGATCTTTCATCTGTCAACTACACATACACTTTTGATCAGACGTATTCCTTAATGCCCAGTCATCGCAGATTTACAGTTACTTCAGTAAATGTGTTATTCTTATTATTATTATTATTATTATTATTATTATTATTATTATTATTCCTTAATATTCTAATGCTGTCAAAATGACCTGTTTTCAATTTCACACATCATGCAAATTCTTGCTATTCAACACGCAGATTCCATAGCAGATGAAATCACTGCCATGCATGACTGTCACAAAATGTTTTGCGGAGCCCGAGACCTGAGAGTTACTGACTACACACAACCACTCACTGTACACAACTCTGAATGACACCTTTTTCGGGACTGACCAGGGTAAAGCCAACGAAATTCGAAAATTGTTCAAGGAACAGTTCACTGACCACAAGAATGTGCCCTTGCAGCCATTCTCAGGTGACTCCGGACCATTACTAACAACAAATACAACTGCAGAAATTGAGAAGGCACTCAAGGGCCTGTAAAATGGACGTGCAACCGGACATGATGTCATGAGCAATGAACTATTTAAATCAGCAAGTAACATTGTCTCAAAACCAATCATGCACCTAATAAACTCAGCCTTTATTCCCCACAAAAGGCCAAGACACCCATATTGCACTACTCAACCTAAGAAGCCAGCCTGCCCCCAGACAATCCGTAGCCTGTGCTCCTTAACATCATACGAAACTTGTAGCACCCCTTGGGCTCTTGTTTGTTATCACTTTTCTTTTGGATCGGGTGTATGGTTTCCGAGATATCCTCAGTTCTGTGTGCAAAAAGTCCCATCGGAAATGCATGGCAGCAATATGCAGACAGCGATTACTAGAGTTCTTTCTCCATCGCCTTGAAACGAGACAGGCTTCTAGCATTTCTTGACTTGCATCTTGACCCAAAAGTTTTTTGGTTGAAATTTGGCGTACACGTAGATGCATCATACGACTATAGATTAAGAAATAAAAATCGTAATTGAACATAAAAGCCCTTCGGGAATCCGCATTTCCGTGGCCTACATTTAGAAATGTATGGGAGTAATGTTCGGTTAGCGACTGCCCTTAGGTGGCTTTCTCGATCGTCTTAAAACTTAACTTACATCTAGCATCTCTTGAACTGCAACCTGACCGAAAAAAGATTTTCGATCCAGCAGATGTATAAAAACAATTTTGTGGCTTCATTATATTTCTTACTTCTTTGATTCTCAGATGGCTGTAATTTTAAAAATCCCTAGATACTAAATGGTACTATTGTTTACAAATATAAAATCATTAGTGAACATATTAACATTTCTGTTATTGCAATTGTGCACACGGACAAATATTTTCGTGATTTGCCGATAGATTACGTACTTATGGTCGCGACGTTTAACCATTTCATGCAGCTGTTCCTGAGACAAATTTCCTCTCAGACGCCATTTACAGAACTTAGATATCCCAATCGGTTCATGAGATATCCTAATTTGTGTAACGTAAACAAATATTTCCATAGGGAATGTATTGGATACTGATTTGATGATAAATGACCCAGTTTTTTAGCTATCACTTCTAAACATGATACACTTCTAGTACGCACCGGGGGATGTATATGCCCTCTATAGAAATTTGAGCTGAGGTATGGTTTCCGAGAAATCCGCATTTCCTTGCCCAAAAAAGCCCATGGGAAATGTATTTGAGTGATATTCGGACCGCAATTTCTCCTAGAGTTTCTGGCAAATCATGGTGAAGCTGAACAGCCTTCTAGCATCTGTTAACACACACGTGACATCTAAATTTGTTTCTGGTCCATTGAGTACTGTTTGACATTTCTATCAGAAATATAATGTTTATATGAAATCTATTGTTAATTGATTTGCTGATAAATGGTCTATTTTTTGCCTATCACCTCAAACTTGAGACACTTTCAGTACACCTGGGCTGCTCTTACTTTTATCTTGAATTAGGTGAATAGTTTCCGAAAGATCTGCTTTTCGGTGCCCAAAAAGTCCTATAGGAAATACATGACAGTGATATTCTGATAACGACTCCCATTAGAGTCTTTGCAGATCATGTTGCAACTTAATATCCTTCCAGCATCTGTAGGCACAAATCCAACCCAAATATTTTGGTGCATTGAGCAGGGTTTCAGATTTGTATCACAAACCAATTCTTCCATAGGAAATGTATTTTGGACAAGATCTCCAAACTTGGGAGACTAGTACATCATAGGGCCTATATTGACATTTCACAGTATTTGAATCCAGTTTGCCGAGAATTCAACATAATATCTCCCAGGCACATGCCCAAGTTGAAGGGGTCCACTTGGACATCAAAATTACTAGTTTTCGTTTTTGGCAGAAATGAACTCCTCGTCAGCAGAGAAGGTCAATGGACATAATAGACGACACCCTGTGACATGTTTCTACCACCTCTGTGTCACAGGCACATGTGGTAAGACACCCATTAGGCCTCAAGACTACCAGTATTCAGTTTTTTTCATAGATTGCCTCCCTTTACCCATACAAGCTGATCGAGATTGTTAGATTGAGTGAAATGCTAGAATTTAGAACGACGCAACCATCTTTGCAAATTTCTCGGTTATTTGACCTCTCAGGGCGTTTTCCTTGATTTTCATGAAAACTTTACCAACAGTATATCAGATATGCCTGATCATTAGGTTATGATTTCGGCATGATAAGAGCTCAATGTCAATCTCACCTGTTAGGCATCAATGTTATCCATTCTCGTTTATTTTTGCAGAAATGGATTCCCGTTAATTATACATGTCCATGCTAGATCATATTAGATGGTCCTTAATGGCCAGACATCGCAGATTTACAGTTACTTCAGTAAATGTGCTCTAGTTATTATTATTGATTGTTGTTCGCTAATGTTGCTACTTCTTTATATGAGGGGTGCTGCTTGTTTAATGTATGTGCGTTTCTATGCCTACCTTCACATGTGCACGTCACTTAGGATCACCGGTAAAGTTGTGAAATCTCTCACCTCAAATACATGACGCTGACTTGATGCCATGGCTTCCAGTTCAGATCTGCCACTGCCACTTATGCCAATGGCAATGATCTTCACACCTGCTTGCCTAAGCAATGCTGCCTCTGCAGTGGGTCCATACCCCGACGTTGATCCTCCATCTGTTATTACAATAAGGATGTTTGGAGCATTTGGTCGATCTCCATTTGTGGCACTGAATGCATTTGTTCTCACAAATTCAAGACCCAATGATGTATGTGTATAGCCATCACGTTCTCTTATCATGTCAATACCATCCGGGACAGCCAGGTTCCCGGTGTAGCTGGTTAGACTAAACTCATTTTGATATGCAAACTCTGCAGCCGTTTCAGATGGTGCGAGTCAAACTGGTGTAGGCGCACTAGCGCATTGGCTCAATTGGCCAAAGCATTGTGCTGCGCATGCATGGAATTCCAATCCAAAGAGCTGGGTTCAATCCCGCGTTCAGACATGTGATCAAGGTGTAAAAATCTGCGCTATTCCATACATCATTCAAATGATAAGGCCTTCGGAGGGGACGTCAAACCGTTGGCCCCGTCTCAGGTGGTGTCTGTGCAATGAGGGGACGTAAAAGAACTCATGATGAGTGTCAGGCCCTGTATCGGTAGCTCAGTTGTGAATGTGCTCTAATAGTGTAAATGGTAGATGTTCGATGTCAGCCCTGCTGTCAGTATATCCAAGATTCCATCCAGATTATGTCACAGCTGTCAGCGACGCTGTCGGTGGCTCCCTAATTCACTATCTAGACTGTATGTAAATAGGTTACAAATAATTGTAAAGCCACCGCAAAGGGTGCGGATATGTAATCAGGAACCTCATTGAGCAGTGACGCTGTCAGTCTTGCGGTGCTCCTATAAAAAGGAGGAAATCACGGAATACAATACAGTACAGTAGGATTGCGCTCTCATACATTTCTGGCTGTCAACACATGCAGAGCTTTGTCCCATTAAGCTGGCCACTACACAGGCATCCCTCAACTCACAGAATAAACACACGTTTTCACGTCAGCAATCAATGAATATTGGCAAATGTACCTCTCCCAAGGAGTGGTTACTTCATACTCTGTACGGTGTACTGCCCTGCTGGCGTGTCCACGTTTCTGCTATGGTGCACCTTGTATTTATACGACGCTGACATCGGTCTATATTCTTCTAAGTGATATTTGCCTCTGGTTTGGAGATTGTACCATGGGAACGGGCACTTGCAATGGTCACATCCGTATTCTCGAGTTGGACCTGCTGGATGGATTGAATTGATCAGCCCTCAAGTGCACTGCTCTCTCCGATGGGCTCACTATTACTCGCTTCTGAGTTCAAGCTGCTGCCTATATCTTCCTTGTGTTAGCATTCCTTTTTCTGGTGAGGTCCTTTCGCAATTCCATTACACCTCTATCACGTTTAACTTTCAGCATATCGTCATGTTTCTGTGTCTCAACTGTTGGATGCATCTCTCATACAGACACTTCAAAGAGGCGGACTTCGTCCTCTTTTAATCATTACATCACAATCTGTCGTAATGGCTCTATTTGTCTTTGCAGATGGGCATTTGTTTTTGCAGGTTAGGCGTATACTGCTATGGCTGATAATTGTTCACATTGCAAAATTGCACGCACTAAAGACATTTCACTGCATATATTTCTATAAAATTATGCTTGCCATTTTCTCTTCTTACATTTTAGAGTTGACCTAGATGCTAGGTCCAAGTCTTCTCCTATAGTCAGTTTCTGCTGATCATAGGGACATGAGGAGCAGGAGAAACCCGTCGAATTTCTATGCTGCATTCTGGGGTATCTTATTAATTGTCTTATCACTCATTGATAAAATGAGATTGATGGCAATCATCATGATAATAGATGAATCCGATATGTCAGTCAAATATATGACGTCATTATCAATTACATCACATGTCGGCTGACGGCACACTCATAATTGCCGTCATAATCAGCTCAGCGAGTGTATGATGACGTCACAATCATTGCGTCACAAAGGGTTCCATATAGACCGTCATCAAATCTCAAATAGTCCGACACGTTGTATGAATTGTATGTCTTTGTAATTCTTTGCTATTTAATAAACATGCTGTTGAATATTTTGAAACTAATCTGAATAGGGGCTGTCGCTGCCTTAGTTAGCGACAGCACCCAGTGAAATTAGTTTCAAAATATTCAACAGCTTACCTGTGTATTTTTTTGGAAATTGATAGTCAGGATGGTCAGAGATCGACCGACCCCAACACAAGCTAGGTGTGGGTGGAGCTTAGCTAGAAATGGGCGTGGCATAACTAAAACCGGAAAGGTCCATTATAACTGCAACTAGTAAATATATGAGTGCATGTACACGTATACAATGACTTCACTGGATCATGTCAAGGTGGCTTTAAATGTGGACGCAGCTGCGCAGACATTGAATCGGCTCAATGTATGCTTGTGTCAGTAGTCATGGGAAAACGCTGGCATTCCCACAAAATGGGAATTGACATGTCATGAGTCATCGACACAATTAAACGCTCAAAGACCTACAGATGTACTACACTAGGCCAGTTGCAATGAGGATGAACTGCGACTAGTGAGACTACTGCTTGCAGACACCAAGCTGAGAGTATGAGGCAAGACAGTTAAGTCTGCAGAGCTTAAGACATCAATCGGTTGTTGGTTTATTATCTGCTAATTCCATAATATTGATAACATCGCTGCTGTAACTGCTGACGCTGTTTCAAAGAGGACATCAAGCTCATTTGTGGAAGTTAATCAACATAACACAGCAAAACAATGTCAGAGAAAATTACTTTATTACAATAGTATGTAAAATCATTTGTTATTAATGTATTCATATACAGATGATTTGAAGATTCATACAATAGAGATTTATCAATAGGCATCAATGTATCAAACCGCATGTGTTTAGACTGTCCAGCTCTCAGTCAGGCTTATGGCCCAGGAGTTGTCGTGTAATCTAAAACAAAATTAAAAACAGTTCACGTTCATGTGGTTTTCTCATCACATGTATTTTCCTCTAAGGTTCTCCCACTTTTAACTAGACCTTCCATTTTTATTCCTATGTCTAATGACTGTTTTCTGAATTAGGCAATGGCATGATACTCACACATGCATTTATTTGCACTAAGAGAGTAGCCGCTCAGTGGATTACACTTATCGCCATCCAATACGCCGCTTAGCTGATTCTGACGTTATATGACGTAAAATCATCGACGGATACTCTGGAAAGGTGAATTGAGCCCGCTCATTCTTTACATAAGTTTGAAGTGCAGCTATGTAAAGGAGATCACAACCGAGAACTGGATTTAAATTTTAAAATGTTTTATCATATTTTATAAACTAAACAGAAGTTGACAAATTTTCACAAACTCTGTCACTGTTAAAACCTTGGTCAAAGTTATGAGACACCATAAAATTCATAGTATAACGTCATCATATGCATTGCCCACGACGTGGGTTAAGATTATGCCACACGTGTTTTCAAATTAGAACAAACTTGCGTCTAATACAGATACGAAACTGGTGCACATGAGCTCCTATGCATGTTCTATTTTAACAAATACTGGTGTTTCTCTTGGATGTCGTTAATACAATGGTGTTTACACTAAGCTGTAGTGGGCTATCAATCATCAGCAACAAAATATTGCGCGGGTGATGGCGTCACTCTATGATTCTCGTGGAAAATGTAAAAAGATTATATTCCGTGGCTAAATTTACTATTAATGAATTCGAAAATATTCAAATCATATATTTAATTGTATTTAAATTAAACAAAAGCGTAATTTGACGTGCTTTGGTCATTCTCCGTTTGCATTCTCCTTTTAACCTGGAAGCTGGACAACTTCGACTCATTTAACATTTTCTGTTAATCTCTGCTCAATTCATTTTACGGGGGTTCGCCAGGGATGATGGTAGAAGAGCTTAGTCACCGTAGTCTTTCGGTGGATGATGCTTATGATTATATTAATTAAGTAGTAGTAGTAGTAGTAGTAGTAGTAGTAGTAGTATTTTGTTGTTGTTGTTGTTGTTGTTACTGTTACTGTTACTGTTGCTGTTGCTGTTGCTGTTGCTGTTACTGTTGCTGTTGCTGTTGCTGCTGCTGTAGCTTGCGTGCTTGTACACTGGTGGGTTTTTTTTATCAGATTATTCCCTTTGATATAACAATACATACCTTCACATGTAATGGTTTGAACTCCATTTAGGATCGGCGCCAAAGCTGTGAAATCAGCCACCTCAAATACATGACGCTGACTTGATGCCATGGCTTCCAGTTCAGATCTACCATTCCTACTCCCGACACCAATAGCAATGATCTTCACACCGGCCTGCTTAAGCAATTCAGCCTCTGCTTGGGGTTCGTAGGATCGCGTTGATCGGCCATCTGTTATTACTATAAGGATGTTAGGAGCAGTTGGACGATCTCCATTTGTGACATTGAATGAGTTGGTTCTGACGAATTCCAGCCCTGATGATGTATGCGTATATCCGGAGCGTTCAGGTACCCCATCAATACCGGATAAGACGCCCTGAAGGTCGTTGTATCTGTTCAGATAAAACTCATTCTTAGCTGTAGTGGCGAAGGTTACAATCCCTATTTGGATATCATTAGGACCAATGATAAAGCCGTTCACGATGTTCCGAATGAACTCGATCTGTTGTGCCCATTCATTAACATTAATGCTACCAGATGTGTCCACAAGTAAGACGATATCAGCAACTGACCCTGCACATACTGACAATTAAAGATACACAATAACAATATACGATAAATCCGTCCAAAACATTAGGAAACATTATCAATAAGTTGGTTGTTATATATTTCATCAGCATAATTGTAATGGTATCAGGCATTTAATTAATTTTTTATCTAACCCTTTCCCCTTCTCAATCTGATTATTCATCTATAAATTTGCCTCAACATATTAAATAAATTCTATGTTAAGCGGTACTCGCATAGTGCACTAGGGGAATGGTCAAGCAATGAAATGACACACATATGCATGTTCGCATACACGCTGCGCACATACACGCACGCAAGCGCAAATTTCAAAGAAATGCAACTGTTGTTTCGACTATGTGCGATTACTTGCCGTGCGAATCATTGCCTTTATCTGCACTTAATCATATTAATCCGATGCATTGTACCATTCTGTCCTTATCTATAAGAATACCTTTTGGTGTTTGGGGTCTTTTGTCACTGCAAAATAATATTTATTATCTAGTCTACATATCTGTATCATCCCAGGAACCGGAAGCTATGTTTAGTGCATTAAAAAATTATTGGATTTCAAATAATTATGACTGGGCGTCCAAATATTTTTGGTAATAAATAAGGCTTGAGTGACTAATTGCAGCATTATCAGAAGCATTTTTGTGATTTAAAAACGGAAACGAAATATTGCAATATATTGTTTTACTAAAGTATAATTACATTTCATGTGTATACCGTGATGCTATTTTACGTGCCTATGGCAGCAACAGCGCACAGTCAAATTACTTTCAAAATATTCAACAGAATCTTTATTAAATAGTAAAGACATACAATTCGTCCAGCAACGCATAGTCCGTCTTCAATTATGCGTTCGTGACGTACTTATCTACGTCATTAATGACGTCATAATGACGTCATTAATTATCATGTCATTCTACACGGCACGTAGTTAATTATAGCGTCATACGATGGATGGGTAGAGTAGAAAGGTCTATTGTGTCGATCACTATGTATTTTATAAGCTTTTCTGAAAGCTAGAAATTTTTGGGGTCAGAAATCATGCAAGTTTGGCACAAAATTTTGCTTAGTACTTCAATCAGAAGCATCACAAATATGAACTGATGCAGAACTCATTGGGTTATTGACTTTGTCATTTACAGAGAAAGCTCATGCTCTAATTATTTCCAGAATTATACTCGAACAAATCATGCGACCGACAGGTGTTTACGTCTCATGACTAAATCCATGGTATGAAGGAGTTTCATGCATACATAGGATTCAGGATCTTTCAAGATTTCCGTATTACTCCCAGATCACACATGCGATACATGGCATATACACATTATACAAGTTACAATGTGCCAAGACAAAATACGTGTTATTTACATATCTCTATAGATTAAATGTTAATATTGAAACCAATAGTCTAGATTTATTACAGTAACATGATTGGTTCTTTTCAGGCAAGCTATTTTCAAATTAACTATTATTCCGATTACAATTTCACTTTGTTTTCAGGTATTATTGTGGCGGGTTATGTTTGTTGGCTGTGTTTGTGCGATAGCTTCATCATTTTTGGAATTGCTTAATAATTGCATTTATTAGGCGGCACACATTAGATAGTAGATTTTTGGAATTGCTAGAGAACAACTGGAAATCTGTTAAATATTTTTTTACAATGATTTTGTGATTTCCATTTTTGTAGTGTCTGTATCGTCGAATTTTGTTTCTCCTATTCATAATGCATTAAGCTGTGGCACAAACACATCCATTTCTGGGTATTTAATTTTACTTCTTAGGCCACAGACATTTAGAAAAACTATGGTTATCTCTGCGCGCGCACCGTCATTGTCATTGTTAATAAACATATAAACGAACTATGCGTGGTTGTGTGACTTGTATGTCTTTACTATTTAATAAATATTCTGTTGAATATTTTGAAACTAATTCAACTGGGCGATGTTGCTGCCACAACAGCCAGTGGTCAAATTAGTTATAAAGTATTCAACAGCTTACCTGTATAGCTTTCAGGAAATTTAGGGATCGATCGATTTCAACACGGCGAATTGTGGGTGGAGTATAGTTCGATGTGGGCGGGCCATAGCTATAACTGGAAAGGTCCATTGACTATGACCGATGATATAAGCCATAGAAAACTAGTTTGCACATATTTATATTTGCTTTTATTGTGTTGCCGGCTGCTTAAATCTTCATGGAGATGTTGTGTAAAATTGTATGGATTGATTTAAGTAAGCGTACCAGATAGTAGCCTGTCCCTTAATCCTTCCTAGGTCACATTCGCTAAAGCTCGTATCAAATGACATCTTATTACACGAGTGTGATGAATTTGAAATGAAATGGCAAGGAGTGACATTCGTAGTTATCACATAAGCTATTACTTCGGATTGTCAAGTGGCTTCCGGTAATTTTTCTGCCATTGTAGGATATCTTTTCGGTATCGCTGTAAGGCTTCACTAATGCGAGATCTGGCGAATACGCAACAAAATACTGGTACAAATGCGACATCCTATTATTTCAAGTCTAAAACTATTCTTAATTGATTATTTTAAAGTTTCCAAGCTTTCTATTAAAATTAATAATAATGTTTCATTCTACAGCATTTAACAGTAGTAAAATAACGTCACAATCGGTATTATGACGTCAACTTTGCGCGTGACTTTATCACACTAGTTTAATGAGAGCTCTGGAATAGAATACAACCTAGCCTATGTGATAAAATGATATCATGACGTGGATAACCTTACCTGAATCTGCTGTTGTTGGACAAGGTATAAAACAAATTCTCTCCACTCTTGCTGGCCCCTGGCATGGTGTACCATTAGCTGATTGTGGCGGATTGGTGCATGATCTCTCTCGGTACTGAGTACCATTTCCACAGGACTGACTGCAATCACTCCAGTTACCCCATGATGACCAACCTCCATCAACTAGAAACATCATTACAATTATTATTATTATTATTATTATTATTATTATTATTATTATTATTATTGTTTTTACTCAGGATCTTTCTTTTTATTAAACTTATTAATAATTTTCTTCTTTCAAAAGTTTGGCCCGCATCTCCTCTTAGAGTTTTTATCCGATCAACTCCAAACTTGGTCAACTTCTAGTACCAATATGGTAATCGATTGCTGTTGCTTTTATTTTGGATCTACCCAACGGTTTTCGAGCTACCCACCTTTAAGTGGGCAAAAAAGTCCCATAGGGAATGTATAGGGATTTTCAAAATTGATCTTTGAAGTGCTACTAAAGCTAGAGTTTTGAACGAATCACTACCATATTTGCTGAGGATGGCCATTTGTTTTCGAAAAAATAATTTTGTATCACAATGGCCCCCCCCCTCCCATACCTTTGACCCCACAATGCATGTATAAAGTCCCAAATGTATGGGAATTTCAAATGGATTTTTGAAGCAACTAGAGTTTTGATCGGAGCACTCCCGTACTTGGATAGAATGTTGCCACTGATGATTATTTTTGAAAAAAAATCTTTTTTTTAAAATGGCAGCCATGGGCAAAAACACCACTTCGGTTTTTTTGCACGAATGAATTCCGGATGAAAAACCTTTGAAAAGAAATCTTTTGAACAATTTTTTTAGAACATTTTTTTTTTAAATGACGACCAGGCGCACTTTTTGGTGTCAAAATGACCTAAAAAATTTTATTTACAGAAATGACCTAGCGTTGAAAAAAAAGAGTTTTTTCTCAAATTCTTTTTCAAAACGGGCGTCAAAATGAGTTTTGCTCCGATCGACTTGAAATTTGGTGAACCTCTAGCTCTCATAGTGACTTGGTTTGGTATCAAAGTTGATCAGACTAACAGTTTTCGAGAAAATCAGCTTATCTGTGCCACATATCCCTACAGTAATCCTAGGGGAGTAATATTGGAACAGTGTTAACTCCTATAGTTTTCTTCGATTCTCTTCAAACCTGGCTAGATTCTAGAATATGGAGAGATTCATATAATTTCCAACGAAAATGTTTATATCTCCCTTGGGGCCAAGGTCATTCACAGGTAAAGCTTTCCAGTGTTTATGTTTGGCATAAGCTACCTGCCTTTCATCATGCAACTTCAAATATTATGTTCGAAGACATCGCATATTTACAGTTACTTCAGTAAATGTTCTCTAGTTATTATTATTATTATTATTATTATTATTATTATTATTTTTATTATTATTATTATTATTATTATTATTATTATTATTATTATGTTCGTCTACTGCTTCGCTTTAATGTTGTTGTTGTTGTTGTTGTTGTTGTTGTTGTTGTACTTGTTTAGATGGGTGTTCGTTTGTCTGCCTACCTTCACATGTAACGAGGTGTACTTCACTAAGGATGGCCGGCAATGCTGTGAAATCGGTCACCTCGAAAATGTGACGCTGAGTTGATGCCATGGCTTCTAGTTCAGATCTGTCACTTCCACTTCCGACACCAATGGCAATGATCTTTACACCAGCTTTCTTAAGTAACGCTGCTTCTGTGTTAGGTTCATAGCCTGATGATGATTGTCCATCTGTTATTACAATAAGGATGTTAGGAGCATTTGGACGATCGCCTCTATTGGCTCTGAATGCAGATACCCTAATATAGAAAAGACCCATTGATGTATATGTGCCACCATCACGCTTTCTTATGGCATTAATGCCTGCCAGGACACCTTGTTTGTCAGAGTATCTGTTCAAGAAAAACTCATTCTGAGCTGTACGAGAGAAGGTGACAATGCCTATTTGAATATCATTAGGGCCAATTGTAAAGCTATTCACTATGGTTCGAATGAACTGCATCTGTTGTCTCCATTCGCTGGCATCGATGCTTCCAGATGTATCCACGAGTAACACTATGTCGGCTACAGCATTTTCACATACTGTAAAAAGAACATACATTATATCCTTAAAAATATTATGAAGACATTGATTTTTTTTCAGAATTTTAAAATTGTGTTCACTAGTAGAGATGATATAAGATAAATCATTCAGCTTTTCCACTGGAGACATTGGAGCGTGCACACGTACACACAGAGTGTAGTTGTGGGTATGATTACACCTATATGGGATTAATAGTATTAGTATCATGTATTGGCTAGCACTAATTTGTATTTTTAAGTAATCATTTTTGTTTTCTTAAATGATGTTGTCGAATTTTCCTGTTTGTTTTATTCTATAACTTAGTGGCTGCAATTGATATTCGGTGTCTTCCCTCCATCTGTTCTTGGGAACGTTTCATGAAGTTTGCGTCTGCTTCTAGTGTTATGTTGGTGGATGACAAAATTGTTTACAAAGCTGACGGCTTTGAGAGTAGAGTAGAGTTTTGTGGTGACCTCCTTAACTATGGTTAGCATTTGAGCTTTTCATATGTCAGTGTATTTGAGTTTGAAAAGGTCTTCTCTGTTAAACAGATTTAGTGCATGCTACCTTAGACAATCATTCGATGTTTTCTGTGAGATTTAAAAAACCCATTTTGAATATTTAGTCTTTTGTAGGTGTTACTTCAAACAGCATTACAGTAAGTGGCATAGTGACGAATCAAGGTGATGTAGAATGTGTTTGCAGACGACATATTCTAGTCGTTATATCTCTGGACCTGCTAAATATTTCGAAAGCAATTTGACTGAAAGTTGTTAGTGGCTTAGTCGTCAACAACTTTCAGTCAAATTGTTTTCAAAATATTCAGCAAGCCAAGAGTTTTTGCTTTTGGAACTATTGGCTGGTGGCGTACAGCAACGAGACAGATAACAGTGCTATATGTCATACACGGCGTTAATCTTTGGATGATAGGCCTATCGATTTCTCTGGCTGCTTTTGCAGTTACTGTTACAATTTTTTTGCCCAGATCTGGTTTTATCTTAATACACTCCCAGAATATTTGCTTACATGGCATCTTTAATTTTCTTTGTGTTAATATAAATTGTTTGGGACATCATTCTCTATTTATTAATTCTGTAGATTTTCAAAATAGCATGTAGTTTATTTTACCCGCATATAATGATATTTAAATAATCAGAACCAGTTAATAATTTCTTCCGTTTCCTTGTGTACCTTTTCGAAGAAGTTAATATACCTTCGTCAATGTAAAATGAATTGGTGTTGGCTGCGAATAATATTAGTGGCATGTGTTTGCAAATATTATGTAAAACATTCTTGTACAGGAGGATCAGCAGAGAATGGAAAATGGATCTCTGGGGAACACTACAAGTAAACTCCTTGTTTCAGAGCAGGTTGCATTAAATTACATGCATTATGCTCTTTCCTTTAAGTAGCTATGAAACGAGACAAGTGCACATTCAAGAATTCCATAATAGACAAGTTTTTCTAATAATATTGTTTAGCTCATGGTTGGAAAAGCTTTTAAAGATGATATGAGCTGGTATTATTTGTTTCGAGATGGTATTATCTGCATATTTAAGGACTTTAGGCATTCTCGGCCATTCGTTAGAGATGTTAAAGCTTTTCTAATTTCTGTTAGTGTTAATGTATTTTGCAATGTCCCTGACTGGCCGTCAATCGTGGGTAAAGGTTCGTTTTATGTGTCAGTGAACTGAATTTCGAACTATTACTTGATTGTGCGTTTCTCTGGTCAAAGCCGATGAAGTGACCATCAGAGTTATGTACAGTAAGACATTTTTAATGCCTTGCTTGCTCTGAGCATTTTTCGACAATCATGGGTGGACGTGATCTCGTTACCAGGTCATCTGCTCTTTTGATGGTTAGTTCTTTCAATCACTCACGGATTTGGTACAGGGTTTTATTGCGATTCTGTCTTAGTTCAGGTTGGTGTTCATGCCGATTGTTGATATATGCGTAGTCACAATGTTTTCTGTTCATGTAGCTTTGTAACAAGTTGATTCTCAACCTAGGATTTCCTTTGTTTGGAATTCCTACCTACACTGAAGTTATTAAAAGCTGAAATCGCCACATACTTTCGGGTTTTACGTAGGGATTCATTTGGTTTCCAGTTGATGTCAACCATGGCCATCTGCTCACTTATTGTTTTGCATACGATGCCTGGACGACCTTGTTGTTAGTTAGTTTTGAGAGATTATGGTTGACATTGAATCTTTGTGTTGAAGGTCGCTTGTGGATGAGGCACATTTCATCATTCCGTAATCGAGTAATAACTGGTATGGGGTGGGAAGTAAGATCTAAAATGTATTTGCATTGCAGTATGCAGTAGTATAGTTTGCGGAGTATCTAGTCAATATGATTAGAGATTGCTTTTGTGGTTTTAGTCTTATTGGCAGTTATGGCTATGTGCCATGTCCATATTGTTCAATGATGGCATGGGTGCTTGAAGGCTCTGTTTGTTGCATATAAACCAGAAATGCAGATGAAGGCAGCTAATCCGTCTCCATTACCAGTGCGTCTCCACTTTGCATACAAACGGATACACGAATCAAACCATTTTCACTTGTCTGTTCAGCTTAGTTTTCCGAGTTTGGAGTTGAAGTCACCACAAAGGAAGAGTTGTTATCTTGCTGGAATGTTGATAGTTGTGCGTAATTCATCCTAGAAGGAATCGTATATTGAAGGATCGATATGCGATTTCTAAGCAGTTGGGTCATATGCATTCACAGAGTAATATTTTGTGACAGTGGCGTTTGCCATTGGTATGACTAGTCCAATTATAAAACCTATACCTCGGTGATTGGTGTAGAACACAGTCGTTGTTAAATCAACGCTTTCTGCACAGATTGCAACATAGGTAGAACTACCACAAGTTGGTGGTTTATCACCAGTGCTGTTCACCTACTACATCGCTTGCAGCTCTATCCTCTGCTCGAGAACACGCCACAGGACGAAACGCACCTATCTCAATGATAGATATGTCACTAGAGACAGAATATGAAGATGATG
Organism: Chaetoderma sp. LZ-2023a; assembly: GCA_034401795.1. Classification (NCBI taxonomy): domain Eukaryota; kingdom Metazoa; phylum Mollusca; class Caudofoveata; order Chaetodermatida; family Chaetodermatidae; genus Chaetoderma; species Chaetoderma sp. LZ-2023a. The sequence continues at coordinate 11,691,862 of CM067362.1, forward strand.
TTGACTTTAGCGACGAGGAAAAACAGCTTTCAATAGGTGCTGAACAGTTCTAGGCTGCAAACCTCTTCGTGGATCATGCCAAAATAGAGTTCACTCATGAATACCTATCCGACACCACAGAAATGAACGATGACGACAACCTCCCCTCCTATTTGAGGCACTGAGGCTCTGAAATCCCCATAAAAACAGCCAGGCAGCTCCAAAAGCCCTCTTGAAGAAACTTGATGCATGTCACTGCAAACATCTGCGAGCCATTACAAATCATCGACGACCACACAGTCCAGTATTAAATGCAGCACTCTACAAATTGTGTAATACAGGGCCACTATCTGTGAGAGTAGCGCAACTGTGATGTTCTATGTTCGAACATGTTCTTCGAATGCCAGAAAATACCTCTATTTAAAAAGCACTAAAATTTGCGATGGTATGTGCCAACAGGTATCAAGCATGCAAAGGATGGCACAACATCAACTTGATAAGGGTTTTGTGGGCAGACCATAAAGAACGCAATCTAGAACCACATAAGACGAGAAAGAACCTAAAGGAGCACATGCAGCTCGCAGTGGACAAGACACCGTGGAGAAGTTTGATGAAAACTGATTGCAGCTAAATTTGCATTTTTTCAGGCGCAGAACACATTCACTCATCATCATCGTCGTCGTCGTCGTCGTCGTCGTCGTCGTCGTCGTCGTCGTCGTCGTCGTCGTCGTCGTTACTATCATCATCATCGTCATCGTCATCATCATCATCATCATCATCATCATCAAATGTAAATTAGTTGAATAATCAGGTCACAGGAGGACAAAAAGTCACAAATTTTGTCCATAGCTTAGAATCGTGCAACTGAATTTTTGTGATTGACTGAATGCTACTAAAGCAATATATTGGTGTTAACCCCTTTAAAATGAACGTTAGGCACCATTCGGTAAATCTCAAGGGTCAATGTCAGTTATTGCATGGAATTGTGTTGCTATGGCAACTGACAGAATGCTTATTTTTTAAACATTAAAGCGTTTGTATCTGTACCCTCTACATAGCAGACAATAAATCTGCTAACAGTATATGAACGTATTGTCTACAGATTAGTCAGTGTCTCTATCAGATGATGAATCATCATTTGCATTGCTGCTATTATCTTTCGGTTGAACTGTTTTCCGTCTCTCTACCTTCTCACATTTCTCTTTATAACGTTCGCCAGCATACTGGAAAATAACTGCACCTAAGTTCCAATCTATATTCATTACTTACAGTCCAAGCAGTATTCAATCTTGATATTGGATTCTGCTTTTTTGTTCACGGTTTCTCTCTCAATTATCTACCTGATAGTTAAAGAAGTTGTTTGGGCGTCTTTTTTTGGTGTATATATATATATATATATATATATATTATATATATATATATATATATATATATATATATATATATATATATATATATATATATATATATATATATATATATATATATATATAATCATCATCATCAGATAATGTGTTTTCGAGGCTGTAAGCACATTTTCGCCGATTTAATGCAAGAGTAGGAATTTTATCAAAAACTTTTGTCAATTTCGTAACTAGCAGACATTAACTGAAATAAAACATGCATAAAAATAAAAATAAACCCTAAAATAAATTTAACGCTTATAAATATCCACTACCTGGTCTACAGATGTAATCTCAGTATTGTGTCATGTGTTTTCGAGGGTAATGTAATCTCGTAATTTCAACTCTAGTGAGGCGGTGAATTGATGTCATATTTATGATTTGAGTAAAGAAGAGTTTGAGTAAAGGAGAGTCTGTCACCGACAACAAGGCCATAAACGGGTCTGATACAAACACAGAACTTAATTTATAGTTGTAAATCCAGATCAGGTTATATTCCGCTTTTCGTGATAACCGGGTAGCAGCAAATTTAATCCAAAACATTAAATAAAAAAGTTAAAATCTTTAAATTTTTCGCTTGGAAATTGGTAAATGTGGTATTAAAAATGAACATAAGTGTTTTGCCTACCGGAAAATAGAAACCAATTATAATTTATATCGTATGCGGTACCTAGGACCTGTTTGAATTGCCATTGCGGGTAGAAAAAAAATCAATCTAGATCTGAAAACTACACAAGCACCCCATGCCAGTTCCACGCTTCGGTAGAAATAAATTATTGCTATGGCAACGGGTTTGCTACGCTACTCAGGACAGTAACTGGCAGATGTCGTTGTATGCAAAAACTGGATTGATTTGTGTAATTTCCGACCGAGTTATCAGCATTTTTATCATGGGTCAAAAAAGCATTAGTGAAAATACATGTTTTTCACTACGTTGACATCAAAATGCATAACATAATCACTTGTACTACGCGCATCTTTTTAAAATGTACACTTGTGCTGTAAAAATACTGTATCTATTTAATGACATGATTTGTTGACATCGCCTAAGCGACGCGCGCGTGAGAACATCAAAAGTACAAACCCTCGAAATCACATGACCCTCGAAAACACCTTACTGGACGACATATATATATATATATATATATATATATATATATATATATATATATATATATATATATATATATATATATATATATATGATGCAGGTAAAGTAGATAAGACAACATTTTCGCGTTTTCGTGGAGTTGAGCATTTTCGCATTTTCTCTGTATCACCCTACTTTTCTATTAACATAGGGAAATGAACTGTATTTGTTATGTGAATCATCTTGTGCCATGGGCAATTGAGATGTTCCATGACTCATCAACAAGTTGAATGATTACTGATAATAATCAACCTCTTTTTAACGACCAAAGAGTCTCTCTCCAAAATCAGCTCGTCCTAAACAATATCTCTCTTGCCATACTGACAGCTAATCGACTTCTATATAGCATTAACATTGTCGACTTGGAAAAGAATATGACAATATGTAATACCGTATGTCAATATATAGGCAATACCAACCGTTTTAAGTAACTTCCAATTTGTTAAATTCGTAACCATAAGAGCTAAATGCAAACAGTCCAACATGTACAAGCATGGTGAACACAGCATTAAGAGCTCCTCACCACCTTACCTTTCTTACTCTTGTCAGATTCTTAGTTCATATCCTGTTTCTCATATTCCTCTCTCCTCTCTTTTTGTCTCTCTTTCCCTAACTACCCCCACCCCCACCCCACACACACATACACTCTCTCTCCTCCTCCCCAACCTCTCTCTCTCTCTCTCTCTCTCTCTCTCTCTCTCTCTCGCATCATGCACATATGCACGCCAATACGTACGCACCAACGCACATATTCACGTACACATACGAAAGCATACGAACTACCTAGAAATATTGCAATCAGTGGTTGATATGCATTATCAATTAACTAGTTATACATACGTTACTATTTAATTAAGTTTTATTTTACCCCATCTTGATGTATGTATTATTGTATTGCATTTGTATGTATGGAAGACACGTATATAAGACTTATGTCTTACTGTGCTGCCGTTGAAAAAAATAAATTCTGTTTAAAACAATCACCCATTCAATAACAGTATACCCATTATTAAATAATTCCTACAGATCCGCCAAGAGGCTTAAAGAGATGTTTGACAAAAGAAAGCTCTCTCTCTCTCTCATGAATTTTGTATGCAGTCGTCAAAGCAATAGAATAGACATTTATGAAATACCAAAAATTGTATGCATGTGCACGAGGAAGTGGGGCAGGTACATATGAAAAAACAGGGGGCCAATTCTATTCCTTGTGATCTATGCATGTATTATCTTTGTTTTCCCTATATTCAGGAGAGAGCTATAGCACCATCCAAACATGGTCGAGGTGGGATAACAAAATTCTAAGTATTTCTATCTAGTTTGTTATTGGCAGCTCGTAGTCGAAAGTTTGAATATTGATTTAAATATGACTGAAGTGTTGCATCATTCTACAAGCTTTTCTACAGTCTCCTTAACTCCACTAATGTGGTTACCCTGCCGATGAGCATGGCTATAAATCCTCTAATAGACCATCCAACCCTTGTGTGGGATGATACGTGTAGACTAGCATCAGCCAGAAACTTCAGTCATTGCTTTGTGATAGTAGGTTGATGCACTCTAATTCTAACCAGGCACTACACCCTCCATAGAACCACTGGCCATCATGTCATATTCTGATAGACCATCAGTAAATCAAGAAACACTGATCTTTCCCTACCATCTTCATATAGGCACAGGCACATACCAAATCAAACGTACTAATCATAATTATTTGTACTACGGACATTTCCATGAATCTAGACACACGCCTTTGTCTCATGTCATTTTGTTATACTCTTACACAACTCCTTCTTAAAGTCTTTCCGACATCCTTAGATAATCGTCAACAGTGGCTTATTCTGTTATTGGAGGTTTTATCACAGCGATAATGATTTTCTCATGCCGAATATACAATGTCTCCAGTAGCAAACGCTCCTACCTTCCTTCCTTCTTTCATTCCTCCCTCCCTCCCTCCCTCCCTCCGTCCCTCCGTCCCTCCCCTCCATCCATTCCTCCCTCTCCCTCCCTCCCTCCCTCCTTCCTCCATTCCTTCTTTCATTCCTTCCTTCTTTCCTCCATTCCTTCCTTCCTTCCTTCATAACATCCTTCCGAGGTCATTAGATATTAGTTTATTATCATAAAGAAATTTCGTTTTTGTCCTATTCATGATTTCTGTATTGCTTTATTTCTCTTTTATTCATTCATTCATTCATTCATTCATTCATTCATTCATTCTGCCATGCGTTCGTTTGTTCGTTTGGTCATGTGTTTGTTTGTTTGTTCGTTCGTTCATCCCTTCTCCCCTTCCTTCTTTCCATCTTTCTTCATTCCCGCCTTCTTCCTTCTATGCTTTCTTACTTTCAGTCTCTGTTTCTTTTATTTACTTTCTCCATTTCTCGTTCATTCTTCCATTGTCCTTCTCAGCATACTGATTATACCTTTATTATTTTTGATAATTTTTATTTTAAATTTCAAACTTATTCTTCTTTATATATATTTCATCTATATTTAAATATTAGTTTTTAGATTTTATTTTCATTAATTTAACATTTCCGTTTTATTATTTAATTTATTTAATTTATTACTGAATGTCTATTCAATTTTCCATTTGATGCTATTCTTATACTCCTACTATGTTTAGTGCAATTAATCAATACGTATTGACCCGTCATATGTCAGTGTCGTAACTGTTCAATTGTCCAACCACTCTCTAGTCTTTAGTGCACATAAAACCATACTGCTTAACCATGAGCGCAGTCACCATTTGTTCCATAATAATCAACGAATGGACCTTTCCAGTTTATCCATCCATCATACACCGTCATAATCAACTGCGTAAAACTGAAATAATCAAAACTTAAGATATTGCTGGTGGCAAGTGGTATATAACACTCACACTCAGCGATGTTAGCATCAACATATTCTTTTTATTAGCACTTTCTCAGTCACAAAAATGCACATTTACCAGATTTTATGCAATAGGCAAAATTGTGACATGTTTGACCTCTGCTGACCTAGTTATCCAACTGATCTGCATATAACATTCGCACGATTATGAAGACCACGCTAATGGACATTTCCAGTTGTCTGTTGCTATTCTATGTCACGTAGATATTATGGTATGCTTATTTCATTTGTCAGTAACCCATAATTACATTTCCCCCAACTTTCAAAATTCTACCAGTTGTCATAGTACCAAGATTTCATGAAATATATGAGCATTGGCCCATTAGATCTGAAAGGCTATCGAATACTCAATCCTTAAGATGTTATAATCTAGTCTTTTATTGGAACTTTGTCAGTCAGAGCAATGTAAAGTTGCACCATTTGAAGCAGAGGGCAAATTTGTCACCTTTTGACCTCTGCTGACGTAATTAATAAATTGGCGTGCACATAACATAGAGCTCGCTAGAGGAGACATTTTAAGTAGTGAGTCATGACACTACGTTATGGAGAAGTAATGGCAATCCTCATTTTTCAGTACCCAATACTTGCATCTTCCCACTTTCAAAAATTGGCTTTCTGTCAGTTGTTATAATCACACGATTTCATGAAGTAAATGAGCTTTGGTCCTTCAGAGTTGTTAGAATCTGTATATCACTCACGTTTTCAGATATCAACATCAAATCCGTATTTATTTACCTCTGTTGTCCTAATTCATTACCGAATTTGCAAATGGCATATGGAATGGTAGAGGATTATAATTGCAACATTTTGAGGAGGGGCGTTTCATAGTCTATCGAAAAATATGTCAGTTATTGTTACCCATACCCTTTGACCCTTTAATACATTCGATGATTAAAGGGTTAGTGTGGTATCAAAACCATATCTAAAATTCGTTACTGGAATATGTCTCTCCATGGGACCAAACATTTGTCATCAGCGGTGATCCGTGTAGCGATAAATTAACCCTTTAATCTTCGAATTTATTTAAGAAAAGTTAAATTTTCTTATTGAAAATGTCCATTTGCAGAACAAAAGAAGACTCCTTTTGTAAATTTACCACTGAAATGACTGGCTCGGTTATCAAGCCAGTCATTCCAATTGTAAATTTTCAAAAATAGTCTTCTTTTAGTCTGCAAACTGGCATTTTTCAAGACCACTGCAGAAGCCGTTTTTGGCTGATATGAGTGTTAGAGGGTTAATTTAAACTAAAATCTATGTCCTCATCCTTAGCCTGGTCGATATCATGTTCCTCATCCTTAGCCTGGTCTATATCATGTTTCTCATCTTTAGCCTGGTCTATATCATGTTTCTCATCCTTAGCCTGCTCTATATCATGTTTCTCATCTTTAGCCTGGTCTATATCATGTTCCTCATCCTTAGCCTGGTCTATATCATGTTTCTCATCCTTAGCCTTGTCTATATCATGTTTCTCATCCTTAGCCTGGTCTATATCATGTTTCTCATCCTTAGCCTGGTCTATATCATGTTTCTCATCCTTAGCCTGGTCTATATCATGTTTCTCATCCTTAGCCTGGTCTATATCATGTTTCTCATCCTTAGCCTGGTCTATATCATGTTCCTCATCCTTAGCCTGGTCTATATCATGTTTCTCATCCTTAGCCTGGTCTATATCATGTTTCTCATCATTAGCCTGGTCTATATCAGGTTTCTCATCCTTAGCCTGGTCTATATCATGTTTCTCATCCTTAGCCTGGTCTATATCATGTTTCTCATCCTTAGCCTGGTCTATATCATGTTTCTCATCCTTAGCCTGGTCTATATCATGTTTCTCATCCTTAGCCTGGTCTATATCATGTTTCTCATCCTTAGCCTGGTCTATATCATGTTTCTCATCCTTAGCCTGGTCTATATCATGTTTCTCATCCTTAGCCTGCTCTATATCATGTTCCTCATCTTTAGCCTGGTCTATATCATGTTTCTCATCCTTAGCCTGGTCTATATCATGTTTCTCATCCTTAGCCTGGTCTATATCATGTTTCTCATCCTTATCCTGGTCTATATCATGTTTCTCATCCTTAGCCTGGTCTATATCATGTTTCTCATCCTTAGCCTGGTCTATATCAGGTTTCTCATCCTTAGCCTGGTCGATATCAGGTTCCTCATCCTTAGCCTGGTCTATATCATGTTTCTCATCCTTAGCCTGGTCTATATCATGTTTCTCATCCTTAGCCTGGTCTATATCATGTTTCTCATCTTTAGCCTGCTCTATATCATGTTTCTCATCTTTAGCCTGGTCTATATCATGTTTCTCATCCTTAGCCTGGTCGATATCATGTTTCTCATCCTTAGCCTGGTCTATATCATGTTTCTCATCTTTAGCCTGGTCTATATCATGTTCCTCATCCCTAGCCTGGTCTATATCATGTTTCTCATCCTTAGCCTGCTCTAGATCACGTTCCTCATCTTTAGCCTGGTCTATATCATGTTTCTCATCTTTAGCCTGGTCTATATCATGTTTCTCATCCTTAGCCTGCTCAATATCATGTTTCTCATCTTTAGCCTGGTCTATATCATGTTCCTCATCCTTAGCCTGGTCTATATCAGGTTTCTCATCTTTAGCCTGGTCTATATCATGTTTCTCATCTTTAGCCTGGTCTATATCATGTTTCTCATCCTTAGCCTGGTCTATATCATGTTTCTCATCCTTAGCCTGGTCTATATCATGTTTCTCATCCTTAGCCTGCTCTATATCATGTTTCTCATCCTTAGCCTGGTCTATATCATGTTTCTCATCCTTAGCCTGGTCTATATCACGTTTCTCATCCTTAGCCTGGTCTATATCATGTTTCTCATCCTTAGCCTGCTCTATATCATGTTTCTCATCCTTAGCCTGGTCTATATCATGTTCCTCATCCTTAGCCTGGTCTATATTATGTTTCTCATCTTTAGCCTGGTCTATATCATGTTTCTCATCTTTAGCCTGGTCTATATCATGTTCCTCATCCTTAGCCTGGTCGATATCATGTTTCTCATCCTTAGCCTGCTCTATATCATGTTCCTCATCCTTAGCCTGGTCTATATCATGTTTCTCATCCTTAGCCTGCTCCATATCATGTTCCTCATCCTTAGCCTGGTCTATATCATGTTTCTCATCCTTAGCCTGGTCTATATCATGTTTCTCATCTTTAGCCTGCTCTATATCATGTTTCTAATCCTTAGCCTGGTCGATATCATGTTCCTCATCCTTAGCCTGGTCTATATCATGTTTCTCATCCTTAGCCTGGTCTATATCATGTTTCTCATCCTTAGCCTGCTCTATATCATGTTTCTCTCCTTAGCCTGCTCTATATCATGTTTCTCATCCTTAGCCTGGTCTATATCATGTTCCTCATCCTTAGCCTGGTCTATATCATGTTTCTCATCCTTAGCCTGGTCTATATCATGTTTCTCATCCTTAGCCTGGTCTATATCATGTTCCTCATCCTTAGCCTGCTCTATATCATGTTTCTCATCCTTAGCCTGGTCTATATCATGTTTCTCATCCTTAGCCTGGTCTATATCATGTTTCTCATCCTTAGCCTGGTCTATATCATGTTTCTCATCCTTAGCCTGGTCTATATCATGTTTCTCATCCTTAGTCTGCTCTATATCATGTTTCTCATCCTTAGCCTGGTCTATATCATGTTTCTCATCCTTAGCCTGGTCTATATCATGTTTCTCATCCTTAGCCTGCTCTATATCATGTTTCTCATCCTTAGCCTGGTCTATATCATGTTTCTCATCCTTAGCCTGGTCTATATCATGTTTCTCATCTTTAGCCTGCTCTATATCATGTTTCTCATCTTTAGCCTGGTCTATATCATGTTTCTCATCCTTAGCCTGGTCGATATCATGTTTCTCATCCTTAGCCTGGTCTATATCATGTTTCTCATCTTTAGCCTGGTCTATATCATGTTCCTCATCCCTAGCCTGGTCTATATCATGTTTCTCATCCTTAGCCTGCTCTAGATCATGTTCCTCATCTTTAGCCTGGTCTATATCATGTTTCTCATCTTTAGCCTGGTCTATATCATGTTTCTCATCCTTAGCCTGCTCTATATCATGTTTCTCATCTTTAGCCTGGTCTATATCATGTTCCTCATCCTTAGCCTGGTCTATATCAGGTTTCTCATCTTTAGCCTGGTCTATATCATGTTTCTCATCTTTAGCCTGGTCTATATCATGTTTCTCATCCTTAGCCTGGTCTATATCAGGTTTCTCATCCTTAGCCTGGTCTATATCATGTTTCTCATCCTTAGCCTGCTCTATATCATGTTTCTCATCCTTAGCCTGGTCTATATCATGTTTCTCATCCTTAGCCTGGTCTATATCACGTTTCTCATCCTTAGCCTGGTCTATATCATGTTTCTCATCCTTAGCCTGCTCTATATCATGTTTCTCATCCTTAGCCTGGTCTATATCATGTTCCGCATCCTTAGCCTGGTCTATATCATGTTTCTCATCTTTAGCCTGGTCTATATCATGTTTCTCATCTTTAGCCTTGTCTATATCATGTTCCTCATCCTTAGCCTGGTCGATATCATGTTTCTCATCCTTAGACTGCTCTATATCATGTTCCTCATCCTTAGCCTGGTCTATATCATGTTTCTCATCTTTAGCCTGGTCTATATCATGTTTCTCATCCTTAGCCTGGTCTATATCATGTTTCTCAGCTTTAGCCTGGTCTATATCATGTTTCTCATCTTTAGCCTGGTCTATATCATGTTCCTCATCCTTAGCCTGGTCTATATCATGTTTCTCATCTTTAGCCTGGTCTATATCATGTTCCTCATCCTTAGCCTGCTCTAGATCATGTTCCTCATCTTTAGCCTGGTCTATATCATGTTCCTCATCCCTAGCCTGGTCTATATCATGTTTCTCATCCTTAGCCTGCTCTATATCATGTTTCTCATCCTTAGCCTGGTCTATATTATGTTTCTCATCCTTAGCCTGCTCTATATCATGTTTCTCATCCTTAGCCTGCTCTATATCATGTTTCTCATCCTTAGCCTGGTCTATATCATGTTTCTCATCCTTAGCCTGGTCTATATCATTTTTCTCATCCTTAGCCTGCTCTATATCATGTTTCTCATCCTTAGCCTGGTCTCTATCATGTTTCTCATCTTTAGCCTGCTCTATATCATGTTTCTCATCCTTAGCCTGGTCTATATCATGTTTCTCATCCTTAGCCTGGTCTATATCATGTTTCTCATCCTTAGCCTGGTCTATATCATGTTTCTCATCCTTAGCCTGGTCTATATCATGTTTCTCATCCCTAGCCTGGTCTATATCATGTTTCTCATCCTTAGCCTGGTCTATATCATGTTTCTCATCCTTAGCCTGCACTATATCATGTTTCTCATCCTTAGCCTGGTCTATATCATGTTCCTCATCCTTAGCCTGGTCTATATCATGTTTCTCATCTTTAGCCTGGTCTATATCATGTTTCTCATCTTTAGCCTGGTCTATATCATGTTCCTCATCCTTAGCCTGGTCGATATCATGTTTCTCATCCTTAGCCTGCTCTATATCATGTTCCTCATCCTTAGCCTGGTCTATATCATGTTTCTCATCCTTAGCCTGGTCTATATCATGTTTCTCAGCTTTAGCCTGGTCTATATCATGTTTCTCATCCTTAGCCTGGTCGATATCATGTTTCTCATCCTTAGACTGCTCTATATCATGTTCCTCATCCTTAGCCTGGTCTATATCATGTTTCTCATCTTTAGCCTGGTCTATATCATGTTTCTCATCCTTAGCCTGGTCTATATCATGTTTCTCAGCTTTAGCCTGGTCTATATCATGTTTCTCATCTTTAGCCTGGTCTATATCATGTTCCTCATCCTTAGCCTGGTCTATATCATGTTTCTCATCTTTAACCTGGTCTATATCATGTTCCTCATCCATAGCCTGCTCTAGATCATGTTCCTCATCTTTAGCCTGGTCTATATCATGTTCCTCATCCCTAGCCTGGTCTATATCATGTTTCTCATCCTTAGCCTGGTCTATATCATGTTTCTCATCCTTAGCCTGGTCTATATCATGTTCCTCATCCTTAGCCTGCTCTATATCATGTTTCTCATCCTTAGCCTGGTCTATATCATGTTTCTCATCCTTAGCCTGCTCTATATCATGTTTCTCATCCTTAGCCTGCTCTATATCATGTTTCTCATCCTTAGCCTGGTCTATATCATTTTTCTCATCCTTAGCCTGCTCTATATCATGTTTCTCATCCTTAGCCTGCTATATATCATGTTTCTCATCTTTAGCCTGGTCTATATCATGTTTCTCATCCTTAGCCTGGTCTATATCATGTTTCTCATCCTTAGCCTGGTCTATATCATGTTTCTCATCTTTAGCCTGGTCTATATCATGTTTCTCATCCTTAGCCTGCTCTATATCATGTTTCTCATCTTTAGCCTGGTCTATATCATGTTTCTCATCCTTAGCCTGCTCTATATCATGTTCCTCATCCTTAGCCTGGTCTATATCATGTTTCTCATCCTTAGCCTGGTCTATATCATGTTTCTCATCCTTAGCCTGGTCTATATCATGTTTCTCATCCTTAGCCTGGTCTATATCATGTTTCTCATCCTTAGCCTGGTCTATATCATGTTTCTCATCTTTAGCCTGGTCTATATCATGTTTCTCATCCTTAGCCTGCTCTATATCATGTTTCTCATCTTTAGCCTGGTCTATATCATGTTTCTCATCCTTAGCCTGCTCTATATCATGTTTCTCATCCTTAGCCTGGTCTATATCATGTTCCTCATCCTTAGCCTGGTCTATATCATGTTTCTCATCTTTAGCCTGGTCTATATCATGTTTCTCATCTTTAGCCTGGTCTATATCATGTTTCTCATCCTTAGCCTGCTCTATATCATGTTCCTCATCCTTAGCCTGGTCTATATCATGTTTCTCATCTTTAGCCTGGTCTATATCATGTTTCTAATCCTTAGCCTGGTCAATATCATGTTCCTCATCCTTAGCCTGGTCTATATCATGTTTCTCATCCTTAGCCTGGTCTATATCATGTTTCTCATCCTTAGCCTGCTCTATATCATGTTTCTCATCCTTAGCCTGCTCTATATCATGTTTCTCATCCTTAGCCTGGTCTATATCATGTTCCTCATCCTTAGCCTGGTCTATATCATGTTTCTCATCCTTAGCCTGGTCTATATCATGTTTCTCATCCTTAGCCTGGTCTATATCATGTTCCTCATCCTTAGCCTGCTCTATATCATGTTTCTCATCCTTAGCCTGGTCTATATCATGTTTCTCATCCTTAGCCTGGTCTATATCATGTTTCTCATCCTTAGCCTGGTCTATATCATGTTTCTCATCCTTAGCCTGGTCTATATCATGTTTCTCATCCTTAGTCTGCTCTATATCATGTTTCTCATCCTTAGCCTGGTCTATATCATGTTTCTCATCCTTAGCCTGGTCTATATCATGTTTCTCATCCTTAGCCTGCTCTATATCATGTTTCTCATCCTTAGCCTGGTCTATATCATGTTTCTCATCCTTAGCCTGCTCTATATCATGTTTCTCATCCTTAGCCTGGTCTATATCATGTTTCTCATCCTTAGCCTGCTCTATATCATGTTTCTCATCCTTAGCCTGGTCTATATCATGTTTCTCGCTTTTTTAATTGAGTCAAATATCTCTTCTCTCATTTCTATTAGTGATATCATTGTGGAGTCTTTTTCATGGAACCAAAATTGTTCCGAATACAGGAATGACATTTCCCTTAAGTAGTTAATGAGCCAGTTATGTTACGCATAGGTCGTCCCATTACTTTGGAGAACAGTGGACGTATTGAGACAGGTTGTGATTTATTAAGTTAGAGTTATTATTTGTTTACTTTGTCTGTGTTACTCGAACCACCTTTAGTTTTGATAGAAGTATGATGATGATTACTGTATTCTGCGGCTGTAGTAGTAGAAACATCCTACAGCTGCAATCAGTCCTTCTTCGCTTTTGCTCACTGTATCTTGTCCTTAGCCGAAATCCTTAGGATATTCCCTCTCTAGCCACATGCCCAGTATTGACACGGAGGGGGGGGGGGGTGGTAGTCTGAAAGATAAGTTGCAAATGTGATTGGGTAAAATTAGTAAGTCTAA
>CM067362.1:11710438-11712938 GCA_034401795.1 Chaetoderma sp. LZ-2023a
TTGCACACTCAATTGTAGAGGCTTAAATAGTGACATAAAGCAACGTCACTTACTAGAGACTCTGAAAAATGAGCAGATTGACATTGCTTTGATACAGGAAACAAAAATTCAGAAGTCAGAATTATACGATAATTTAGAAAAGATTTCTGGATCCAGAATATTTTATTCGTTATCTCAAGATAATAGTGCAGGCGTAGCAATTGTTATACTCCCTCGTTGTTCAGCCTATGTAAATATAATCTCTTCAGTATCAGGTGCAAATGGTCGCTGGGTGAGAGTCACGCTAGATATACAACAAACACGTATCACGTTGCTGTGTATATATGCACCTACATCTCATCAACTACGTCGTAATTTTTTTAAGGAGATGTCTAAAACAGCACTAGATAACATCACTGAAAACTTAGTAATGGGTGGTGACTTTAATTGTGTCTTAGACAAAGAAAATGACAGGAATGCAACTTCAACTTATACTGATACATCACATAGACTCTTAAAAGAAATATGTGATAATGAAAATTTAGTGGACACCTATAGAATATCAAAACCTCATGGTAAAGATCTTACATGGTTTTCGGTAGATGGTAAAGTTGGTTCAAGGATCGACAGAATTTATGTGAATAGTTTGTTAACAGGGTACTGGAGAGATGTTAATATTAAGCCAGTTGCATTCTCTGATCATAACATGGTTTGTGTAACCTTTGCCAATGCTGACTGGGTAACAAAAGGGGTCGGGTTTTGGAAATTAAACACAACACTGTTGGGAGAAGAATTTTATAAGAATAATATAGAGAGTTGTTGGCAACATTGGATTAATAGGAAAGCATCATATAAGAGCACATTGCAATGGTGGGAGGATGTTAAACTGGATTTAAAGTATGTTTCCCGAAAGTATGCTATTAGAAAAGCACAGGAAATACGCAAACGCAAGAAAACACTTCATCGATCACTGATGAAAATTAATGCTAAAGTAAATAATGGTGAAGAGAATTATTATGAATTACTGGTTAAAATTAAAAGTAAAATAAGAGATATAGAACACTATGAGTTTGAGGGTGCAAAAATTAGAGCAAGAGCCCAGATGCACGCAGAAGGGGAAAAGCCAACCCGATATTTTTGCGCATTAGAAAAAGCACGGGCAATAGATAAGGTGATGTGCTCATTAAACATGCCGGATGGTTCAACCGTCTTTACCAACAATGAAATGAGTACTATTGTATGCAATTACTATGAGTCATTGTACAAGTCAGAGGGAATTGATGAAGATGCAAAATTGGATTTGTTAGCAAATATAGACAAAAAGGTGTCAGACACAGGCAGTGAATTTTGTGATCAACCCTTAACACTAGAAGATTTAACTAAATCCCTTAAAGGTATGAAACTAGAAAAATCACCGGGGTGTGATGGCCTTCCAGTTGAATTTTACCAAACGTTTTGGCACCTTGTAGGTCCAATAATGGAAGAATTAGGCACTGAAATTTTTGAGAAAGGCCATTTACCACCAACTATGGCTAGGGCATACGTAAGGCTAATATATAAAGGAAATGACAGACGTCTGATTCAGAACTACAGACCAATTTCTCTACTATGTGTAGACTACAAAATAATATCCAGAGCACTAACATTGAAACTAGGTAGTGTTTTAGGAGAAATCATTGGAACAGAGCAGACATGTGCTGTACCCAGGAGGACAATTCTAACAAATACCATGGTAATAAGAGACCTTATACAATTGGTTGAGAAGGATAGCATCCCTTCAGCTGTGATTGCCTTGGACAATGATAAGGCATTTGACCGTGTGGAATGGGATTTTCTTTTTAATTCTTTGCAATCGTTTGGGTTAGGCTCAAACTTTATTAAATGGGTAAAGATTTTATATACGGATATCAAGAGTAGCTATTTAGTGAACAATCAATTATCCAGAGAAATTGTCTTAGAACGTGGGGTTAGACAGGGGTGTTCCCTATCGCCATTATTATTTGTTATTGTGATGGAATCACTTGGCATAGCATTGAGGCAAAATAATAACTTTCAAGGCATATGTATTCGTGGCATAGAAAGACCACTTAAGCTGTCACAATATGCTGATGACACAACTGTGTTTACCAGTTCAAACAATGATTTTGCAATTTTAAACCAGGTACTAGAAAAGTTCCAAAATGCATCTGGTTTGAAAATCAATAAAGGAAAATCCAAAGGATTATTTCTGGGGCCATGGAAAGAGCGGAATGACCAGCCACTTGAAATCAATTGGTCTAAGGATACCATTAAGATTTTAGGCATCTATTTTGGCAGGAAACCGAATACAATACAAAATTGGAATGAACGAGTATCTAAGCTTAAGAGAATATTAGCAAATTGGAAGCGTCGTCGTCTTTCAATCTTTGGTAGAGTGTTTGTTGTCAACAACTTGGCATTATCTGGGCTATGGTATACAGCATCGGTTGTACACATGCCAAAACATGTAGAAAAGGAGGTTAATGAGTTGATATTGTCATTC
>CM067362.1:11717938-11723375 GCA_034401795.1 Chaetoderma sp. LZ-2023a
ATTTGCACACTCAATTGTAGAGGCTTAAATAGTGACATAAAGCAACGTCACTTACTAGAGACTCTGAAAAATGAGCAGATTGACATTGCTTTGATACAGGAAACACAAATTCAGAAGTCAGAATTATACGATAATTTAGAAAAGATTTCTGGATCCAGAATATTTTATTCGTTATCTCAAGATAATAGTGCAGGCGTAGCAATTGTTATACTCCCTCGTTGTTCAGCCTATGTAAATATAATCTCTTCAGTATCAGGTGCAAATGGTCGCTGGGTGAGAGTCACGCTAGATATACAACAAACACGTATCACGTTGCTGTGTATATATGCACCTACATCTCATCAACTACGTCGTAATTTTTTTACGGAGATGTCTAAAACAGCACTAGATAACATCACTGAAAACTTAGTAATGGGTGGTGACTTTAATTTTGTCTTAGACAAAGAAAATGACAGGAATGCAACTTCAACTTATACTGATACATCACATAGACTCTTAAAAGAAATATGTGATAATGAAAATTTAGTGGACACATATAGAATATCAAAACCTCATGGTAAAGATCTTACATGTTTTTCGGTAGATGGTAAAGTTGGTTCAAGGATCGACAGAATTTATGTGAATAGTTTGTTAACAGGGTACTGGAGAGATGGTAATATTAAGCCAGTTGCATTCTCCGATCATAACATGGTTTGTGTAACCTTTGCCAATGCTGACTGGGTAACAAAAGGGGTCGGGTTTTGGAAATTAAACACAACACTGTTGGGAGAAGAATTTTATAAGAATAATATAGAGAGTTGTTGGCAACATTGGATTAATAGAAAAGCATCATATAAGAGCACATTGCAATGGTGGGAGGATGTTAAACTGGATTTAAAGTATGTTTCCCGAAAGTATGCTATTAGAAAAGCACAGGAAATATGCAAGCGCAAGAAAACACTTCATCGATCACTGATGAAAATTAATGCTAAAGTAAATAATGGTGAAGAGAATTATTATGAATTACTGGTTAAAATTAAAAGTAAAATAAGAGATATAGAACAATATGAGTTTGAGGGTGCAAAAGTTAGAGCAAGAGCCCAGATGCACGCAGAAGGGGAAAAGCCAACCCGATATTTTTGCGCATTAGAAAAAGCACGGGCAATAGATAAGGTGATGTGCTCATTAAACATGCCGGATGGTTCAACCGTCTTTACCAACAATGAAATGGGTACTATTGTATGCAATTACTATGAGTCATTGTACAAGTCAGAGGGAATTGATGAAGATGCAAAATTGGATTTGTTAGCAAATATAGACAAAAAGGTGTCAGACACAGGCAGTGAATTTTGTGATCAACCCTTAACACTAGAAGATTTAACTAAATCCCTTAAAGGTATGAAACTAGAAAAATCACCGGGGTGTGATGGCCTTCCAGTTGAATTTTACCAAACGTTTTGGTACCTTGTAGGTCCAATAATGGAAGAATTAGGCACTGAAATTTTTGAGAAAGGCCATTTACCACCAACTATGGCTAGGGCATACGTAAGGCTAATATATAAAGGAAATGACAGACGTCTAATTCAGAACTACAGACCAATTTCTCTACTATGTGTAGACTACAAAATAATATCCAGAGCACTAACATTGAAACTAGGTAGTGTTTTAGGAGAAATCATTGGAACAGAGCAGACATGTGCTGTACCCAGGAGGACAATTCTAACCAATACCATGGTAATAAGAGACCTTATACAATTGGTTGAGAAGGATAGCATCCCTTCAGCTGTGATTGCCTTGGACAATGAAAAGGCATTTGACCGTGTGGAATGGGATTTTCTTTTTAATTCTTTGCAATCGTTTGGGTTAGGCTCAAACTTTATTAAATGGGTAAAGATTTTATATACGGATATCAAGAGTAGCTATTTAGTGAACAATCAATTATCCAGAGAAATTGTCTTAGAACGTGGGGTTAGACAGGGGTGTTCCCTATCGCCATTATTATTTGTTATTGTGATGGAATCACTTGGCATAGCATTGAGGCAAAATAAGAACTTTCAAGGCATATGTATTCGTGGCATAGAAAGACCACTTAAGCTGTCACAATATGCTGATGACACAACTGTGTTTACCAGTTCAAACAATGATTTTGCAATTTTAAACCACGTACTAGAAAAGTTCCAAAATGCATCTGGTTTGAAAATCAATAAAGGAAAATCCAAAGGATTATTTCTGGGGCCATGGAAAGAGCGGAATGACCAGGCACTTGAAATCAATTGGTCTAATGATACCATTAAGATTTTAGGCATCTATTTTGGCAGGAAACCGAATACAATACAAAATTGGAATGAACGAGTATCTAAGCTTAAGAGAATATTAGCAAATTGGAAGCGTCGTCGTCTTTCAATCTTTGGTAGAGTGTTTGTTGTCAACAACTTGGCATTATCTGGGCTATGGTATACAGCATCTGTTGTACACATGCCAAAACATGTAGAAAAGGAGGTTAATGAGTTGATATTGTCATTCATATGGGAAGAAAAGAATCATTTAGTTTCCCATCATGTTCTCAATAATGCTAAGTTAGAAGGAGGACTTGATTTAATTGATATTAAAGTGAAATGTGTTTCTTTAAGGTTAAAATTTTTGGATGATCTTATTACATCAGATGAGACGTGGGCATGTGTTTCACGAGCTCTCATGGAGAGAATTGTAGAACCATTTCTGGCGGAGCATGTTTTTACCTCAAAGAAGCCACCTCCGAATAGCCAAATGATACCAGATGTGTTTAAAGATCAAGTTAAGGAGTTAGAAATATTTGACAGATACATGCCTCCACCTACGTGCTGGAAGGAAGTACTAGAACAGCAATTGTGGGGCAATAGTAATATATGTTATAACAATGCAGTACTTTATCTACCGTCCTTTGCAAAATATGGCATTCAACATTTATCGGATATGATACACCCTCAAACACGTAGATGGATTTCAATGCAAGACGTAGCTAGAAAAACACATATGAGGCATATAGATGTCCAGCGGTTGCTAAATAAAATAAAACATGCTGTACCAATTGAATGGTTTCGTCTGCCAAATGTAAATAATAATAGTTTGACTCCACAACCCGCATTAGTTCTTGATGATGAGATGTTAAAATACAAGATGAGCTCCAAGGAACGGTACCATATTATGAGACGAAAACAAGTAACACCTCCCATAGCAATTAGGAGATGGGATGACTCAAGCTATAAACCATCCAGTTGGAAAAATGTATGGAAAATCTTACATTCTCCATCCATACCAAATATGGCTCGTGATTTATTGTGGCGATTACTACATCGACGGCTATGGGTGGGACACTTGACATACAAGTGCAATATTACGACTTCTCATAGGTGTTACTTATGTCAAACAGACGAGGAAACAATCGAGCATTTATTTGCGGAATGTCCAATATCGTCACAATTTTGGGACTATATCAGCCAAATCTTGGCAAAATTTGGAGCGAAGCCCATTGTTCTAGACACGCATGTAGTCTTATTTAGAGAATTTGGATCAAGCGGTGTAAATATCATAAAGTCTGAAAGGACTATTTTAATAACAATACTAACCATAGGTGTTTGGGCCATTTGGAAACATCGGTGTGCACAGATGAAAAATCCATCTATGGGCAATCACAATAGAGCAATAAAGGCAATATTTCGTTCATTGCTGCTGAATCATATTCCTTGCGAATATTTTAGATTAAAGCAGCATGGTAAAGAAAAAGTATTCAAGGACATATGGTGCAAAACAAACATAGTTTCAATAGAGTTGGGAGCTGTAAAAATAAATGAGCCTGCACTAGCTTAAATCATTTAATTACTACAGCTGATTTATTTGTGTCTTTTAATTAATCTTTGTCATGTAATTCATTTTAGTCTGCACTTTGATATTGTTATGTTTAATAATTCATGTTAAGAAATAAACAGACTGGGGTAATTTAATAATCAATCGATAAAGTAATTTGCCATTGAATTATAAAATTGTCCCAGGTAATTTTAGGAATTTGCACAGAGTTTTATAGGGTTATTTGTTCCCGGGTAATTTACAAAACCTTACAACAAAGTAAATCAAAAATGGAAACAAGAGCGCCATCTATTTCCATCTATTTTTCTGTAATTTTCCTGCTGACTATATATGTTATGCTACCCGAATGCTACTACGCCCGCTGATCTTTAAGACTCAGCCCACTGGCGTCAATGATTGACTTATTTGTCATTGATTGACGAGTCACTTTTCATTTGTTGAATAGTTGCACTCGCCACACGGGTCTACTACCACACATGGATTGAATGGTAATTTACAAAACCTTACAATAAAGTAAATTGAAAATGTAAACAAGAGGGCCATCAATTTTTCTGGAATTTTTCTGCCGACTATATGTATTATACTACCCAAATGCTACTACGCCCGCTGATCTTTAGAGAATCAGCCCACTGGCGTCAATGATTGACTTATTTGTCATAGATTGACGAGGCACTTTTCATTTGTTGGATAGTTGCACTCGCCACACGGGTCTACTACTACACCTGGGTTGAATAGTAATGCCTTTGTTAAGTTTTGTTTTGCTATCGGAGCTTTATCAGCATATTGTTTTGTATCTATACTTTTTAAGCCATATGTATTTATAGATTGTATTAATGCTCATTATTTATCATTGTTTTGGTGTAATATTAATCAAGATTACTAGTTCACCAGGTTTTTTTCTGGGGGTTTGCAAGCCTTTTTAAAGGAGTTCCTCCGTGAAGTTTGTCCGACTGAGTCAGCGTCGGTTTTTCAAAAAAAAAAAAAAAAAAGTAGTAGTAGTAGTAGTCAATATTGTCAACGCACTGGCTCAGAATCTTCAATAATCGAAAAAATTCAAAAATTTAAGATATTTTGGTTTATCTTACTGCCTGAGATTTGTCATTTTGTTTGAGGAAAGCCATATGGCATTAATGTTAACCCTTTACTGGTTAAATTTGTTCAGTAAAATCCAAATATGCGCTTACTTATTTAGTGTACATTTGCAGGCACAGACAAGGTCATTCCCGAGAATACACCACTGGAACGACTGTCTCGGTTTCCGAGCCAGTCATTACAGCGGTACATTTTCAAAAATACTCCAATCCCCGCCGGCAAATGTACATTTCCCAAGATCACTAAATGACCGTTTTTGGCTGACCATCATGCAAGGGTTAATGTTGAATGATTGAGATGGATATTATGGATAGCTATTTGAGTTTTGCTTTTACCAAGATGTCACGTAGATTCGGATTTTTCTTAAACGCAATTACTGGACGCTTGTTAAAGGGTTGTTTCAGTTTCTCCTGTAGGTTTTGATACTCATCTTTCAAGATTTTGGAAATTTCAACATTTTTCCGATTATAGGTCAGAATGAATGGAATTTTGTCACGTTGATCAGAAACATCGTCGTGTCGTG
>CM067362.1:11723875-11728875 GCA_034401795.1 Chaetoderma sp. LZ-2023a
ATTTCGGCAATGAGGTGTATCATGGGTTGAAGGATGTAGTTGGGGCAGGGGCCACGGGTCCTTCAAGGTCTCGTTAATGTTTCCAAATCTGTATGGAATGTCACCGTAGTTAATGAAAGTGTGAAGGAAAAGTTGCTCGACGAGGTCCTTGTCGTGAAGGGTGAGGTGTGTAATGTGGAGGAAATAGATTCTGATCGTCTATTAGTCAAGATGAAGGTTCCATTAGAGATCCCAGATGAACGGGTTATCACTGAATTGATCAAGTATGGCAAAGTGGACAAAGTAGCACACGAGACCTATCCATTTGATCGAACCTTAGAAAATGGCATCAGAAGAATTTGGTTTGAAAAGGTAGAACAACCTCTCCCAAGCAAGGTCACCATAGATGGTCGATTTATCTTGCCATTATGGTACAGGGGGCAAATCAAAGAGTGTAGAATCTGCTTAAGCACAGAACATCTTGCAACAGATTGCCCTAACAAAAACAAATGTCTAGTTTGTGGATCATCTGATCATTTTAAGTGGCGATGCCCGCAGAACAAATATGTCAAAAAGGGTGCTGATAAAAGTGCAGAGCAAGTTGTCTCTAAAGAGAATGTCATAGAACCGGTAGCTGCTGAGATTGTAGCGGAAATTCATACTAATGGGAAGCACGCTGCTAAGGAAAATGTCATCGAACAAGTAGTGGCTGAGATTGTAGCTGAAGTCCATGTTAATGAGAAGCATGGGGAAAAAACTAAGAATCCAATCGCTGTAGTTGCAGGCGATGAAATAGAGGTTCTAGATGAGGGGCTAAGTCTTGCTCCAGTAACAAGTCAATCCAAGTTTGAGGACAGAGAGGCTAATTCCACACAAGTTGAAGATGATGATCAATACCCTCTGGAAGAGAGTTTTAATTTAGGACAAGTAAAATTCAGGTCGCAAGATACTGAAACTAACTTTGATTTTCCACTGAGTACACTCAATCTAGACGATTTAAATAATATAGAGAAAGTAATTGGTGTCTCGGATCGATTGAGTGGAACAAAGCGACAGAAAGATGGAGAGAGTTCTGAATCAGAAATAGAGGAAAGTGATATAGAAGACGATAATATGTCAGTCGCTGAATCTGATATATCCATTCAAACACAGAGTTCTAAATCACCTGATGAAATGGTCATGTACAGGTCAGAGGCAGGAGAGGTGTTAGTTCCATATGTGACGGCAAATGGTGTTAAATATAGGCATCTGCGTCATGATTCAGATATATTAAAATATAAGCATTTGGAAAAAGTTGAGCTAAGTAATGCAGCGTTCGTGAGTAAAAATAGGTAAATGGTCTAAGAGAGGGTCGAAAAAAACAAAATCTAGTTAGCTTAATAATGGCGGTTTTACACAGCATTTTATTACCTTTTATGCTAATTTGCACACTCAATTGTAGAGGCTTAAATAGTGACATAAAGCAACGTCACTTACTAGAGACTCTGAAAAATGAGCAGATTGACATTGCTTTGATACAGGAAACAAAAATTCAGAAGTCAGAATTATACGATAATTTAGAAAAGATTTCTGGATCCAGAATATTTTATTCGTTATCTCAAGATAATAGTGCAGGCGTAGCAATTGTTATACTCCCTCGTTGTTCAGCCTATGTAAATATAATCTCTTCAGTATCAGGTGCAAATGGTCGCTGGGTGAGAGTCACGCTAGATATACAACAAACACGTATCACGTTGCTGTGTATATATGCACCTACATCTCATCAACTACGTCGTAATTTTTTTAAGGAGATGTCTAAAACAGCACTAGATAACATCACTGAAAACTTAGTAATGGGTGGTGACTTTAATTGTGTCTTAGACAAAGAAAATGACAGGAATGCAACTTCAACTTATACTGATACATCACATAGACTCTTAAAAGAAATATGTGATAATGAAAATTTAGTGGACACCTATAGAATATCAAAACCTCATGGTAAAGATCTTACATGGTTTTCGGTAGATGGTAAAGTTGGTTCAAGGATCGACAGAATTTATGTGAATAGTTTGTTAACAGGGTACTGGAGAGATGTTAATATTAAGCCAGTTGCATTCTCTGATCATAACATGGTTTGTGTAACCTTTGCCAATGCTGACTGGGTAACAAAAGGGGTCGGGTTTTGGAAATTAAACACAACACTGTTGGGAGAAGAATTTTATAAGAATAATATAGAGAGTTGTTGGCAACATTGGATTAATAGGAAAGCATCATATAAGAGCACATTGCAATGGTGGGAGGATGTTAAACTGGATTTAAAGTATGTTTCCCGAAAGTATGCTATTAGAAAAGCACAGGAAATACGCAAACGCAAGAAAACACTTCATCGATCACTGATGAAAATTAATGCTAAAGTAAATAATGGTGAAGAGAATTATTATGAATTACTGGTTAAAATTAAAAGTAAAATAAGAGATATAGAACACTATGAGTTTGAGGGTGCAAAAATTAGAGCAAGAGCCCAGATGCACGCAGAAGGGGAAAAGCCAACCCGATATTTTTGCGCATTAGAAAAAGCACGGGCAATAGATAAGGTGATGTGCTCATTAAACATGCCGGATGGTTCAACCGTCTTTACCAACAATGAAATGAGTACTATTGTATGCAATTACTATGAGTCATTGTACAAGTCAGAGGGAATTGATGAAGATGCAAAATTGGATTTGTTAGCAAATATAGACAAAAAGGTGTCAGACACAGGCAGTGAATTTTGTGATCAACCCTTAACACTAGAAGATTTAACTAAATCCCTTAAAGGTATGAAACTAGAAAAATCACCGGGGTGTGATGGCCTTCCAGTTGAATTTTACCAAACGTTTTGGCACCTTGTAGGTCCAATAATGGAAGAATTAGGCACTGAAATTTTTGAGAAAGGCCATTTACCACCAACTATGGCTAGGGCATACGTAAGGCTAATATATAAAGGAAATGACAGACGTCTGATTCAGAACTACAGACCATTTCTCTACTATGTGTAGACTACAAATAATATCCAGAGCACTAACATTGAAACTAGGTAGTGTTTTTAGGAGAAATCATTGGAACAGAGCAGACATGTGCTGTACCCAGGAGGACAATTCTAACAAATACCATGGTAATAAGAGACCTTATACAATTGGTTGAGAAGGATAGCATCCCTTCAGCTGTGATTGCCTTGGACAATGATAAGGCATTTTGACCGTGTGGAATGGGATTTTCTTTTTAATTCTTTGCAATCGTTTGGGTTAGGCTCAAACTTTATTAAATGGGTAAAGATTTTATATACGGATATCAAGAGTAGCTATTTAGTGAACAATCAATTATCCAGAGAAATTGTCTTAGAACGTGGGGTTAGACAGGGGTGTTCCCTATCGCCATTATTATTTGTTATTGTGATGGAATCACTTGGCATAGGCATTGAGGCAAAATAATAACTTTCAAGGCATATGTATTCGTGGCATAGAAAGACCACTTAAGCTGTCACAATATGCTGATGACACAACTGTGTTTACCAGTTCAAACAATGATTTTGCAATTTAAACCAGGTACTAGAAAAGTTCCAAAATGCATCTGGTTTGAAAATCAATAAAGGAAAATCCAAAGGATTATTTCTGGGCCATGGAAAGAGCGGAATGACCAGCCACTTGAAATCAATTGGTCTAAGGATACCATTAAGATTTTAGGCATCTATTTTGGCAGGAAACCGAATACAATACAAAATTGGAATGAACGAGTATCTAAGCTTAAGAGAATATTAGCAAATTGGAAGCGTCGTCGTCTTTCAATCTTTGGTAGAGTGTTTGTTGTCAACAACTTGGCATTATCTGGGCTATGGTATACAGCATCGGTTGTACACATGCCAAAACATGTAGAAAAGGAGGTTAATGAGTTGATATTGTCATTCATATGGGAAGAAAAGAATCATTTAGTTTCCCATCGTGTTCTCAATAATGCTAAGTTAGAAGGAGGACTTGATTTAATTGATATTAAAGTGAAATGTGTTTCTTTAAGGTTAAAATTTTTGGATGATCTTATTACATCAGATGAGACGTGGGCATGTGTTTCACGAGCTCTCATGGAGAGAATTGTAGAACCATTTCTGGCGGAGCATGTGTTTACCTCAAAGAAGCCACCTCCGAATAGCCAAATGATACCAGATGTGTTTAAAGATCAAGTTAAGGGGTTAGAAATATTTGACAGATACATGCCTCCACCTACGTGCTGGAAGGAAGTACTAGAAACAGCAATTGTGGGGGCAATAGTAATATATGTTATAACAATGCAGTACTTTATCTACCGTCCTTTGCAAAATATGGCATTCAACATTTATCGGATATGATACACCCTCAAACACGTAGATGGATTTCAATGCAAGACGTAGCTAGAAAAACACATATGAGGCATATAGATGTCCAGCGGTTGCTAAATAAAATAAAACATGCTGTACCAATTGAATGGTTTCGTCTGCCAAATGTAAATAATAATAGTTTGACTCCACAACCCGCATTAGTTCTTGATGATGAGATGTTAAAATACAAGATGAGATCCAAGGAATGGTACCATATTATGAGACGAAAACAAGTAACACCTCCCATAGCAATTAGGAGATGGGATGACTCAAGCTATAAACCATCCAGTTGGAAAAATGTATGGAAAATCTTACATTCTCCATCCATACCAAATATGGCTCGTGATTTATTGTGGCGATTACTACATCGACGTCTATGGGTGGGACACTTGACATACAAGTGCAATATTACGACTTCTGATAGGTGTTACTTATGTCAAACAGACGAGGAAACAATCGAGCATTTATTTGTGGAATGTCCAATATCGTCACAATTTTGGGACTATATCAGCCAAATCTTGGCAAAATTTGGAGCGAAGCCCATTGTTCTAGACACGCATGTAGTCTTATTTAGAGAATTTGGATCAAGCGGTGTAAATATCATAAAGTCTGAAAGGACTATTTTAATAACAATACTAACCATAGGTGTTTGGGC
>CM067362.1:11733875-11816767 GCA_034401795.1 Chaetoderma sp. LZ-2023a
GAAAAGCCAACCCGATATTTTTGCGCATTAGAAAAAGCACGGGCAATAGATAAGGTGATGTGCTCATTAAACATGCCGGATGGTTCAACCGTCTTTACCAACAATGAAATGGGTACTATTGTATGCAATTACTATGAGTCATTGTACAAGTCAGAGGGAATTGATGAAGATGCAAAATTGGATTTGTTAGCAAATATAGACAAAAAGGTGTCAGACACAGGCAGTGAATTTTGTGATCAACCCTTAACACTAGAAGATTTAACTAAATCCCTTAAAGGTATGAAACTAGAAAAATCACCGGGGTGTGATGGCCTTCCAGTTGAATTTTACCAAACGTTTTGGTACCTTGTAGGTCCAATAATGGAAGAATTAGGCACTGAAATTTTTGAGAAAGGCCATTTACCACCAACTATGGCTAGGGCATACGTAAGGCTAATATATAAAGGAAATGACAGACGTCTAATTCAGAACTACAGACCAATTTCTCTACTATGTGTAGACTACAAAATAATATCCAGAGCACTAACATTGAAACTAGGTAGTGTTTTAGGAGAAATCATTGGAACAGAGCAGACATGTGCTGTACCCAGGAGGACAATTCTAACCAATACCATGGTAATAAGAGACCTTATACAATTGGTTGAGAAGGATAGCATCCCTTCAGCTGTGATTGCCTTGGACAATGAAAAGGCATTTGACCGTGTGGAATGGGATTTTCTTTTTAATTCTTTGCAATCGTTTGGGTTAGGCTCAAACTTTATTAAATGGGTAAAGATTTTATATACGGATATCAAGAGTAGCTATTTAGTGAACAATCAATTATCCAGAGAAATTGTCTTAGAACGTGGGGTTAGACAGGGGTGTTCCCTATCGCCATTATTATTTGTTATTGTGATGGAATCACTTGGCATAGCATTGAGGCAAAATAAGAACTTTCAAGGCATATGTATTCGTGGCATAGAAAGACCACTTAAGCTGTCACAATATGCTGATGACACAACTGTGTTTACCAGTTCAAACAATGATTTTGCAATTTTAAACCACGTACTAGAAAAGTTCCAAAATGCATCTGGTTTGAAAATCAATAAAGGAAAATCCAAAGGATTATTTCTGGGGCCATGGAAAGAGCGGAATGACCAGGCACTTGAAATCAATTGGTCTAATGATACCATTAAGATTTTAGGCATCTATTTTGGCAGGAAACCGAATACAATACAAAATTGGAATGAACGAGTATCTAAGCTTAAGAGAATATTAGCAAATTGGAAGCGTCGTCGTCTTTCAATCTTTGGTAGAGTGTTTGTTGTCAACAACTTGGCATTATCTGGGCTATGGTATACAGCATCTGTTGTACACATGCCAAAACATGTAGAAAAGGAGGTTAATGAGTTGATATTGTCATTCATATGGGAAGAAAAGAATCATTTAGTTTCCCATCATGTTCTCAATAATGCTAAGTTAGAAGGAGGACTTGATTTAATTGATATTAAAGTGAAATGTGTTTCTTTAAGGTTAAAATTTTTGGATGATCTTATTACATCAGATGAGACGTGGGCATGTGTTTCACGAGCTCTCATGGAGAGAATTGTAGAACCATTTCTGGCGGAGCATGTTTTTACCTCAAAGAAGCCACCTCCGAATAGCCAAATGATACCAGATGTGTTTAAAGATCAAGTTAAGGAGTTAGAAATATTTGACAGATACATGCCTCCACCTACGTGCTGGAAGGAAGTACTAGAACAGCAATTGTGGGGCAATAGTAATATATGTTATAACAATGCAGTACTTTATCTACCGTCCTTTGCAAAATATGGCATTCAACATTTATCGGATATGATACACCCTCAAACACGTAGATGGATTTCAATGCAAGACGTAGCTAGAAAAACACATATGAGGCATATAGATGTCCAGCGGTTGCTAAATAAAATAAAACATGCTGTACCAATTGAATGGTTTCGTCTGCCAAATGTAAATAATAATAGTTTGACTCCACAACCCGCATTAGTTCTTGATGATGAGATGTTAAAATACAAGATGAGCTCCAAGGAACGGTACCATATTATGAGACGAAAACAAGTAACACCTCCCATAGCAATTAGGAGATGGGATGACTCAAGCTATAAACCATCCAGTTGGAAAAATGTATGGAAAATCTTACATTCTCCATCCATACCAAATATGGCTCGTGATTTATTGTGGCGATTACTACATCGACGGCTATGGGTGGGACACTTGACATACAAGTGCAATATTACGACTTCTCATAGGTGTTACTTATGTCAAACAGACGAGGAAACAATCGAGCATTTATTTGCGGAATGTCCAATATCGTCACAATTTTGGGACTATATCAGCCAAATCTTGGCAAAATTTGGAGCGAAGCCCATTGTTCTAGACACGCATGTAGTCTTATTTAGAGAATTTGGATCAAGCGGTGTAAATATCATAAAGTCTGAAAGGACTATTTTAATAACAATACTAACCATAGGTGTTTGGGCCATTTGGAAACATCGGTGTGCACAGATGAAAAATCCATCTATGGGCAATCACAATAGAGCAATAAAGGCAATATTTCGTTCATTGCTGCTGAATCATATTCCTTGCGAATATTTTAGATTAAAGCAGCATGGTAAAGAAAAAGTATTCAAGGACATATGGTGCAAAACAAACATAGTTTCAATAGAGTTGGGAGCTGTAAAAATAAATGAGCCTGCACTAGCTTAAATCATTTAATTACTACAGCTGATTTATTTGTGTCTTTTAATTAATCTTTGTCATGTAATTCATTTTAGTCTGCACTTTGATATTGTTATGTTTAATAATTCATGTTAAGAAATAAACAGACTGGGGTAATTTAATAATCAATCGATAAAGTAATTTGCCATTGAATTATAAAATTGTCCCAGGTAATTTTAGGAATTTGCACAGAGTTTTATAGGGTTATTTGTTCCCGGGTAATTTACAAAACCTTACAACAAAGTAAATCAAAAATGGAAACAAGAGCGCCATCTATTTCCATCTATTTTTCTGTAATTTTCCTGCTGACTATATATGTTATGCTACCCGAATGCTACTACGCCCGCTGATCTTTAAGACTCAGCCCACTGGCGTCAATGATTGACTTATTTGTCATTGATTGACGAGTCACTTTTCATTTGTTGAATAGTTGCACTCGCCACACGGGTCTACTACCACACATGGATTGAATGGTAATTTACAAAACCTTACAATAAAGTAAATTGAAAATGTAAACAAGAGGGCCATCAATTTTTCTGGAATTTTTCTGCCGACTATATGTATTATACTACCCAAATGCTACTACGCCCGCTGATCTTTAGAGAATCAGCCCACTGGCGTCAATGATTGACTTATTTGTCATAGATTGACGAGGCACTTTTCATTTGTTGGATAGTTGCACTCGCCACACGGGTCTACTACTACACCTGGGTTGAATAGTAATGCCTTTGTTAAGTTTTGTTTTGCTATCGGAGCTTTATCAGCATATTGTTTTGTATCTATACTTTTTAAGCCATATGTATTTATAGATTGTATTAATGCTCATTATTTATCATTGTTTTGGTGTAATATTAATCAAGATTACTAGTTCACCAGGTTTTTTTCTGGGGGTTTGCAAGCCTTTTTAAAGGAGTTCCTCCGTGAAGTTTGTCCGACTGAGTCAGCGTCGGTTTTTCAAAAAAAAAAAAAAAAAAAGTAGTAGTAGTAGTAGTCAATATTGTCAACGCACTGGCTCAGAATCTTCAATAATCGAAAAAATTCAAAAATTTAAGATATTTTGGTTTATCTTACTGCCTGAGATTTGTCATTTTGTTTGAGGAAAGCCATATGGCATTAATGTTAACCCTTTACTGGTTAAATTTGTTCAGTAAAATCCAAATATGCGCTTACTTATTTAGTGTACATTTGCAGGCACAGACAAGGTCATTCCCGAGAATACACCACTGGAACGACTGTCTCGGTTTCCGAGCCAGTCATTACAGCGGTACATTTTCAAAAATACTCCAATCCCCGCCGGCAAATGTACATTTCCCAAGATCACTAAATGACCGTTTTTGGCTGACCATCATGCAAGGGTTAATGTTGAATGATTGAGATGGATATTATGGATAGCTATTTGAGTTTTGCTTTTACCAAGATGTCACGTAGATTCGGATTTTTCTTAAACGCAATTACTGGACGCTTGTTAAAGGGTTGTTTCAGTTTCTCCTGTAGGTTTTGATACTCATCTTTCAAGATTTTGGAAATTTCAACATTTTTCCGATTATAGGTCAGAATGAATGGAATTTTGTCACGTTGATCAGATAAGCCTGGGTCCGAGTTTATTCCCCTTGGCCACTGTGTTTCGAGTTCTTTAATCCAAAACGATTCTCGAAGTTTTCTTTGTTTATCAGTTTCTTCTGCCGTATCTGAAAGGGGTGGCTGTTCAATCGGCATAATTTCAAAGTCACGAAGGACTAAATGGTCAGGAAGATTAAAATGTTCGGAAACATGTGTGTCTTCCTCTAGCCTAATATCTGAGAGGTTTCGAGTTGCCCGCCATCTTAATGGACATTTGGTTTCGCTGACATACTGTTTTTGGCACAATTTGCATGAAATTAGATAAATAACATTTTCAGAGTCACAATCTAGATTAGACTGAAGTTGGAACTTGCTTTTGTTCTGAAAGCTCGTGAACGTATTCTGGTTTGGGAGAAATTATCTAACTTGCACCTTTTCTTTCCGCATTTGCGAGATTCGCCTACACCTATAATAGGACGATTGTGAGAAATTTTGGTAGGCCGACGATTTGAGGCATTATTTGGAATGGTTTCCAAGCCTTCTAATGTTTCAGATTTGATTTTGCGCAAGAATCGTGAGGAGTAACCTCGTGGTTTGAGGGCTTTGAATAGGGTAGAGCACGCTTCTTCAAAGTTTTTCCTATCACTCGAATTCCTGTGAAAACGGATTATTTGTGATTTTACTATTCCTTTAAAAGTATGCGGTGGATGGAAAGATTTTTTTGCAATAGCTGATGCGAATCTGTTGGTTTGAAATACACTTTGTAGTCTAAGTAGCCAGTTGTTTCATACTTTAGACCTTTATATACAGCTACATCCAGGAAATCTAGTAGTAGCAGTAGCAGTAGTAGTAGTAGTAGTAGTAGTAGTAGTAGTAGTAGTAGTAGTAGGTAGCAGCAGTAGCAGCAGCAGAAGCAGCAGCATCAGCAGTCAATACAAAAGTAGTAGTAGGAAGTAGTAGTAGTAGTAGTAGTAGTAGTAGTAGTAGTAGTGGTAGTGGTAGTAGTGGTAGTAGTAGTAGTAGTAGTAGTAGTAGTAGTAGTAGTAGTAGTAGTACTAGTAGTAATAGTAGTAGCAGCAGCAGCAGAAACAGCAGCAGCAGCAGTAGCAGCTGCAGTAGTAGGAAGTAGTAGTAGTAGTAGTAGTAGTAGTAGTAGTAGTAGTAGGAAGTAGTAGTAGTAGTAGTAGTAGTAGTAGTAGTAGTAGTAGTAGTAGTGGTAGTAGTAGTAGTGGTAGTAGTAGTAGTAGTAGTAGTAGTAGTAGTAGTAGTTGTGGAAGTAGCAGTAGTAGTAGTAGTAGTAGTAGTAGTAGTAGTAGTAGTAGTAGTAGTAGTAGCAGCGGCAGTAGAGTAGTAGTAGTAGTAGTAGTAGTAGTAGTAGTGGTAGTAGTAGTAGTAGTAGTAGTAGTAGTAGTAGTAGTAGTAGTAGCGGCGGCAGTAGTAGCCGCAGCAGTAGTCGACATTATGCGATTCATAATATTAGTATTATGTATTGGCTATAATATGTGTTAATTAAGTAATTATTCTTTTAAATGATTTGCTTGTTAGTGCTTTGTCATGTGCTTGACATGCTTCCTGGTTTGTGTCATTCTATAATTTGGTGGCTGCAAGGCTGTCTTTGGCTGGCTTGACAATGGACCTTTCCAGTTTTACCTATGCCCCGCCCACCTCTAGCTAAGCTCCACCCGCGCTTTGCTCATGTTGGGTGTTGGGATCGATCGATCAATTTCCTGAAAACTATACATAAATATTTTGAAAGTAATTTGACTCTGCTGTTGCATATGGAAGCAACAGAGACCAATCAAATTAATTTCAAAATCGTCAACAGAATGTGTATTAAATAGCAAAGGCATATAATTCGTACAACGTGTCGGACTATTAAGCGCTAAAAACATACTAAACCGAGTCATTAAGACAATAATTAATTACGACACCATCCTAAATGCTGGAAAGGTTCATTGATATTCGTTGTTTTCCTAAGTCAGTTCTTGTGTGTTCTTTGTGTAGTTCTGTCTACTTTTAATGTTATGTTGGTGGATCTCAATATTATTCATAAAGA
Source organism: Chaetoderma sp. LZ-2023a (assembly GCA_034401795.1). Lineage (NCBI taxonomy): Eukaryota > Metazoa > Mollusca > Caudofoveata > Chaetodermatida > Chaetodermatidae > Chaetoderma > Chaetoderma sp. LZ-2023a. The sequence goes on from CM067362.1 coordinate 11,740,231, forward strand.
AAGGGCTATGCATCTTGGTAGATTATTGTGATAGAAATCTTTTGTTATAGTTCCCATTTGAGACTTTGATGTGTCAGTGAGTTTGAGTAGCTTTTCTGCTTTAAACATATACACAGTCAGCATGGAAACTAGTTGTATTCTCTTTTTGGAGTATTTATCTTTTGGATTGCTGTGTATGTGTTGGTCTAAATAACATTGCATTAACTGATGTAGGCTGGGTGTGGGTGTAATCAAGGTGTTGTACAGTTCTTTAACAATGTGTCATAAATGGCTTTACTGCTATTTGGAAGACACATATTGCATAGATATTCCTAATCTGTTGGTATTTGGTAACTGCCTCAATTTGGTTGGTCCAGGTACGGTTTTATTTAAATATGCTACTAGACACTTTGCGTTCATCGCATCTCCAATTACTCTATGTTAATGTAGATCTTTGGAACACGTTTTTCAGAATAGCATATAGTTTGTTTTACCCAGAGCTAGCTAGTAATTTCCCTCACCTTATTTACCTTTTCGTATAATGTAATTATGTCCTTGCGACAGGAAAACGTATTAGTGTCATCCGAAAAATAGTATTAGTGATATATGTTTGGAAAAATTGTGTAGGCCTCAGGAACACCACAAGTAGGTCTCGTGTCTTCAGAGCTGCTTGCTTTAAATTGCACGCATTGTCTTCCAGTTAAGTAGAACCGAATCCAGATTTGTGGATTCCCTCGGATTCCATCCATAGTAGGTCATTTCTTTAGTAAAAGGGGCGGTGGCGGGATAGATCTTGTCGAGAGCTTTTGAAAGGTAAAAAATGCCTATTATATGCTTTTTCCTACGTAATTAAGTCAACTGCCTTTTCGGTTATTTTCAATAGTGCTAGAATCGTTGAATGTTATTCATGGCCCTCTTATTGTGATGAATAAAGGATGGATTTTTCTCTTAGCTAATAATCGAATTATACATAAGTTAGTCCATTAATTTTGAAGAAAGGTGGACGTATTGAGACAAGTCTCTAGTTTATGATGGGCAATGAATCCTTTGCTTTGTATATATGTGTTGACCGAGCCACATTTAGTTTTGACGGAAGTATACCTTGTATGAAAGATAAATTGCAGATGTGATGTGTGGTATTAGTAAGTCTAATGTTTAGTGCTGTAAAGATTTTTTACAGGATTTAGTTTGTTCAAATTCTTAAAAAATTCTGCATTGCTGACTGGGCTCTTGGAAAAAGGAGAGTGATAGCTGCCGGTGCGGTCATTTCCATAATTTTACCTGAAACAGTTGGACATGTATTAACAAAATAATTATAGAATCGAATTGCAATTTCTCAGCAATCAACTATTATTTTGTAATCATAAAGAAACTGTGTTTGTTGTGTTTTGTCAATATTATTCAAAAGTGATTTATTAAACGTGTATTTGCATTGTTGTTATCAAACTAACTGTATACTAGTATGCCTTTTCCTAGAGCAGCTTAATAGATTATATGTAATAATGGAATGGAACAGGTCAAACTTACCTGTATCTGTCGGACAAAGCAAAGATACAGTAAAGCAAGTTCTTTCCTCTCTTGCTGGCCCCTGGCATGGTGTGCCGTTAGCTGATGGTGGTGGACCGGTACACGTTCTCTCTCGGTACTGAGTGCCGTTTCCACAAGACTGAGTGCACTCACTCCAGCTTCCCCATGTTGACCAACCTCCGTCAACTAGAAACATGATCACAAATATTATTACTCAACCCACCGCAGACCAGTGTGATTTGTTGCGGTTACGTGTCGTCTGTCTGTCTGTCGGTCTGTCTGTCCGTCTGTATGTATGCCCGCCCGCCCGCCCGCCCGCCCGCCCGCCCGCCCGCCCGCCCGCCCGCCCGCCCGCCCACCCGTCCGCCCACCCGTCCGCCCGTCCGTCCGATCGTTCATCCGTCTGTCTGTCGGGATAATATCTCCGGAATACTATGAGGCAGAATCAAGTGGATAGAAAAAATAATAGTTTGGGACAAAACGTCAAATAGTGAATTGAGGACGCGGGGTCTTCTTAGAGCATACGGGAATCCATATTTTATGTTGATGAAGATAGAATCACCAAATCTGTAACATAAATTCACATTCTGGTTGGCTAAAACCAAATTTAGTTTCAGGTCAAGAGTTCAAATGTGTGGGTCACGGGCTCACCAATTGCCTCCCGAAATACACATGCCTAACTACATATCGACAGCGCACATAGGTAGACATACCAAATTTGGCACATCCATTCATAGTATAGGTGGCTAGAAATTGCCTGAGTTTCAGGACAAACATCAAATATCTAGGTCACTTGGTCATGAAGTGCATACCGAAATGCACATTTGTTTAACCAACACTCTGGAACACAAGACGGTAAGATCTCCAGATTAGCACAAGCCAGTTTATGGTTACTTTGAGTTTGAGGTCAAACGGATCGAATTCCTAAGTCATGGGGATCATTAGGTGCATCATAAAGACATCGCAAATGCGTGAGACAGCATCTTCCTCGTCTGCATTATTATTATTATTATTATTATTATTATTATTATTATTGATGTTTGTAGGTTTAGGTGTTTATTTAGATGTATGTTTATTGCTCTGCCTACCTTCACATGAGATGGTCTGCACTTCACTCAGGATGGTCGATAAAGCTGTGAAATCGGTCACCTGGAATACATGACGCTGACTTGATGCCATGGCTTCCAGTTCAGATCTGACGCTGCCACTTATGCCAATGGTAATGATCTTCACACCAGCTTGCTTAAGTAACGCTGCCTCCGCCGTGGGTCCATAACCTGATGACGATTGCCCATCCGTTATTACAATAAGGATGTTAGGAGCATTTGGACGATCTCCATTTGTGGCTCTGAATGCATTTGTTCTCACAAATCGTAGACCTAGTGACGTGCGTGTGGAACCGTCACGTTCTGCTATAGCATTAATACCAGCCAGGACACCCTGGTTCCCGGTGTATCTGTTCAAGGAGAACTCATTTTGAACTGAACTGGCGAAAGTTACAATCCCTATTTGAATATTATTCGGCCCAATTGTAAAACCATTTACCAGTGTCCGAATGAACTGGATCTGTTGTGTCCATTCACTTGTATCGACGCTACCAGATGTGTCCACGAGTATTACTATGTCGGCGACAGAATTCTCACATACTGCGGAATGAATATAGACATGGAATCTTAATCAGTGGAGGATTCTAGTTTATCCACAGACCGACGGACGGACGGACCCACGGACGGACGGCGAGTGCCATCACATAATACGATCCTGTTTACGCGGGCGTATAACTACATGACGTGTAGGCTGATGTCATAATCAGCTACGTCATGAATGTCGTAGCTAAGTTCGTCAAGAACGCTTAATTTATGACGGGATAAGCATTGATTTACGAATTGTATGTCTTTGCTAATTAATAAACATGATGTTTGATATTTTGAAACTAATTTGACTCGGCGCTGTTGCTGCCATTGGCAACAATATCACCCAGTCAAATTAGTTTCAAAATATTCAGGAGCTGACCTATATATTTTTCTGGAAAATGATAATCAGGGAGTTCGGGGATGAATAGATCTCAACACAGGCGAAGTGTGTGTGTGGAGCTTAGCTGGAGATGGGCGGGGCATAGCTAAAACTGAATTCCTCAATTCATTAACACATTAATCTTAGAAAACTTTGTCCCTAAATTATACGGTTTGAATTTAATAAAATAACAAATACTGACTATAACAATTTCCGATAAGATTAAATGGAATAATGGCACCGCGAATGGGAAAACTCACATGAAGCTGTGGGACATGGTGTGAAACAAATTCTCTCTTCTCTTGCTGGTCCCTGGCATGGTGCACCACGGGGAGATGATGATCTCTCTCGGTACTGAGTGCCATTTCCACAGGATTGGCTGCAGTCACTCCAGTTACCCCATGGCAACCAACCACCATCATCTATAAACGGCAAAATATTTATATAAAACAAAAACCTAATGACTGTTTATTATTATTATTATTATTATTATTTTTATTATTATTATTATTTAATGGTTGCTGTTAGCTGGGTTACGCTTTGTTCTGTCTACCTTCACACGCGATGGTCTGCACTTCATCCAGGATGGTCGGTAAAGCTGTGAAGTTGGCCACTTCAAACATATGGCGCTGAGTTGATGCCATAGCATCCAGTTCCGATCGGTCACTCCCACTCCCAACACCAATGGCAATGATCTTCACGCCGGCTTGTTTAAGCAATGCCGCTTCAACATGGGGCTGGTAAGACAAGGTTGACACACCATCTGTTATTACAATAAGGATGTTAGGAGCATTTAGACGATCACCATTTGTGGTATTGAATGCATTTGTCCTCACAAATGCAAGACCTTCCGATGTATGTGTGGTACCGGATCGTTCAATTATCCCATCAATGGCGGTCAGGACAGCTTGGTTACCGGTATATCTGTTCAGAGTAAACTCCTGCTGAACTACATTTGAGAACGTTACAATTCCAATCTGAATATCATTAGGGCCAATTCTAAAGCTATTCACAATGCTTCGTATGAACTGAATCTGTTTGGTCCATTCACTGCTAGCGATACTACCAGATGTATCCACGAGGAATACTATGTCAGCAACTGTGTCCTCACATACTGCAGAAATATAAATATACAAGTAAATATGAAATATGTTTATTGGCATATACATCTTAGGAAATGCAATCATTAAGTTACACTTTATTAGTTTCAGAAAAGTAATTTGTAAATAAAGATATGATTCGACTAAAACAAGCACAACTTCCCACTTGTAATTATTTTAAAATATACCAACCACATTAGCCCAACGAATTGGCGTATCAGTAGATCATATTGGAAAGATCACAGTCCATGGTTTACACGTATATATGTCTACATTAGACCAAAATACAGATTTCCATGAGAAACGGCTTTGCCTATTATCACCAAAAACAGATATGAATAAATTTACGCCAAGGTGAGGGTATGAATGCCATTTTATTTATAGGTAGTCATTTGATGGAACAGTTCTATGAGATGTTCTGATTATGCCAATAATTGTAATAGATAATATTATTTTGTCGAGCTTTCGTCTAGAAATATGATTTATTATACGCTGGGCGCATATATGTGTGAAGGCTTGAGAAACCTAGTAGAGTTGTAAAAACATAGCAGTTAATCATGGTATAGCCAAGTTATTAGCAAATCAACACGGTTTAAGTTTCCAACACGTGTGAACTCTCTCTCTCTCTCTCTCTCTCTCTCTCTCTCTCTCTCTCTCTCTCTGTCTCCCTCCCTCCCTGCCCCCCTCTCCCTCGCTCACTCCATCCCTGCCTCACATCCTTCCTCCATCACCCCCCCCCTCCCTCTACCTCCCTGCCTCCAGTCTCTCCATCGCTCGTTCCCTTCGGGCCTCACTCCCTCTCTCCCTCCCCTCTCCACCTTTCTCCCACTATCCTCCACTCCCTGGACCCATCCTTCTCTGCTTTCCTCCCTTTCTACCCTACCCCTCCCTCCCGACGTCTCTCACTGCTTCCTCCCTCCCTCCTTCCCTCCCTCCCTGCCTCCCTTCCGCCCGCGTCTCTCTCCCTCCCTCCCGCGCTCTCTCTCCCTCCCTGCTTCCCTGCCTTCTCCCACCCCCCCTATCTCTCCCTCGCTACCCTCTCTCCATCCCTGTCTCCCTCCATCCCTCCCCGCTCCCTCCCTCCCTACCTCTCTCCCCCTCCTTCGTCACTCCATCGCTCCTTCCCCTTCCAGACAAATTAAGTTCAAAATATTCAGCAGAATATTTATTAAATGGTAAAGACATACAATTCCGACAACTGGTGGATTTTTTCAGGTTCATGGCGTATTTCTGTGAATTATTATTGTGGCATCAGTCTAATTGTGGGGTAATTTACTATGACGTCGTATGCTTTTCTGTTAGATCGGATTGATCTGTGTTTTATTTATCTATAATATCTGCGAATTACAGCTATCAGAAACAAAAACACATTAGAGGAATCCAGTCCTTCAGTTAATCATATGACATCTTAATCAACCTCGTCGCTTGTAAGTTGACGTCATTATTAATTACGTCATGAATGACACGATTTAGTCCGTCACAAATGTGTAATAGTCCGCACAGTTGTACGAATTGTATGTCTACTATTTAATAAACATTCTGCTGAATATTTTGAAACTAATTTGACTGGGCGCTCTTGCAACAGCACCCGGTCAAATTATTTTGAAGATATTCCACATATTACCTTACAGTTTTCTGGAAATTGAGGTTCAGAGGCCAACACAGGAACAGCGTGGGTGGAGCTTAGCTAGTGATAGGCACGGTATAGCTAAAACTGGATTCCTCCATTACGTCAAATGTCCATTCGTGAGGAGGATGTGTGCTAATTAAACACGTGTAAATACCTGCACACACCTTGGAGATATGGGATTGTCTTGTGGGAAGTCATGACCTCGCGGGATATCTTATATTTACGAGTAAGTCCTAAATGAAATTCACAGTTGAAAATACCAGGTGAGCTAATGGACCGAGTTACTATAGGCATTATTATTTAGTTAAATATTATACAGCACTGATTGACATCAGCCGATGATGTACAGTTTCAGTTTCGGCGAAACTGATGAGGATTGTTGGATGGATATATTTATCATTAAGTTAAAGAATCGAATTGAATAGAATAGAACTTCCGGTTCTGAGTTGATGTGTATCTGGAAATAGTTGAGATACAAGTTGTTGCTGTTCCGTCGGCACACACTTTTATAATATTCAGCAGTCGTTTTGATCAGTAGTTTAGGAAATAATTAATGGATAAGAATCGATGGAATCGTACGTGACAGACTGACTATAGTTGATGACGATAGGCATTCGGATTCTCATACGAGAATAGAACAACACCAGCTGGCAATGAGATCATACAGCTCATGTGCCTATTAACACTCGTATCCTACAGGCATATTCACGATAGGCAATGGACGGGACATAGGCATTGTAGCGTCCTGTAGGAATTAATAATGCAATCGAAATTTGTATATCAACTATATGTCAATCATACAATGGCATGCTACAACAACACATTCCATAATGTTGTTGTTTAGCTGACAGATCGCATCAAATCAGAACCAGCCAACACCGCTTTGACTATGTACAGCAGTAGCTCCATAGAAGAGAAGCCCAGAGTTTGATTGGTAAGAATGACGTCATGATCAATGAGCGTCGATCAAACTCTGTGGCAGAGAATTAGAAAGAACAAGTTTCAAAGTAAGAATCGAAATGTAAGTGATCATGGATTGGTCAGGACGACCAACAGTAATAGATAGAAGCTTCTAGGATGGAATAAGCAGACGTTGATTGGCGGACTGATTATCCAGACCAGTCAAGCTGTGCTTATAACCTACCTAGAAGAATCATTAGAACAAAGAGTAAATATTACGATATGTATATAACTATATATCGCAATATGTATAGAACTTCAGGGTTGCGGAAGAGAATAAATAAGGCACTTTGCCGTTTGTAGAATCAATCAATCCAACACCAGGGTTCCGTAGACATCGTTGATGCTACGTTAGCTTAAAGTAGAAATTGTATCAGTACTCGTTATGTATTGAGAATAGAAATATTAAAGTTAGAATTTATCAAGTCTTTTATTTCCAAGTTGTACAGTTAGAGTAGCTTATCATTAAAACTATCATCTTGCAAAAGCAAGACAAGAGTTTGGTTTTTGTTCATTAAGTAAGGACTCTAGAGTGGAGAGAAACACTCCACCGAAGCCGGGAATCTTCATCAAAGTCAGATAGGCCCGATAGTCACTTATAAATATCTTCGCGATTCATCCAGCGAAGAGGCGAGCCGACGATCATACTTCTACTGCTTCCTTGGTAAGAGGTTGTCGCAGCAACCTTTCAACATCATAATCTTACCATTGACGTAGTAGAGAATATCATCAATTAAGAAACCACCCGGAGATCCAAAATCTTCAACCTGTACACGCCTGTAGGTACAAACTTCTATATCCTGAGCAATGTATAATAGATGGATCCGTCGCTATCTCAATGTAAAATCAACAAAATCCACCAGTTCAGTCCTATGATTTCATATGAGAGGAGAGGAGGGACACTTACCAACAGCTACCGTTGGACGCGGTGTTGTTGATGTTACATACGGCGTTGTCGGGCATGGTGAGAAACATGTGGTATTCTCTCTGGATGATCCTTGACATGGCATACCATTCGTAGATGGTTCTGGACTGGTACATGTTCTCTCTCGGTATTGAATGCCACTTCCACATGACTGACTGCAGTCACTCCAGTTACCCCACGGCGCCCAACCTCCATCAACTATAAATACCATCATCATCATCACTATTATTATTATTATTATTATTATTATTAGACCTTTGTATTTGTCTGATGTGGCTTTAGTTTTTATTTGATCTTTGGTGGGATTTACACAATCACCAATTGTTGGTCCTACACGATTCAGTGTCACTGCACAGCCTGATTCTGGCCACAAAATGTTGGCAATCATTAGTAGTATTATCATAGCTAATTTAATCTGACGCATTATCCCAGTAGGGCACTTAAACCAGTTTTAGGTGTTGTTGCTGGTACAGAGGTTAGTGCCTAAGAGACCTTTCCACTTTATCCACCCATCATATGACGTCATAATTAACTACGTGACGTGTATAATGGCATCATAATCAATGTCGCGAAGGCATAATTGAAGATGGATTGAATGCGTTGTTTTACTAATTGTATGTATTTGCTATTTAATAAACAGGGAGTTCAGAGATCGATCGATCCCAACACGGACGAGGTGGTGGTGGAGCTTAGATAGAGATGGGAATGGCATAGCTAAAACTAGAATGGTCCATTGACACCTGTTCTTCTTTATGCACGTATGTTTCTACTGCGATCCTTTGCCATAGAGATTGCGGTTGGACTTTTATATCCTCGAGGTTTAGCCAATAGCTCCCTTTCAATTTATGCCTACCGCCAGATTAAGTAACAATATCTTCGTCTAAAGTGTTGTCATTATAATTTACTGGTCCAGCAAATAGAAATCCAAAGTTTTCTAAGTCATGTTCATTTGACAAACATGAATGACATTACGTGGACATTTTTAAGCTTCCTGCTGTTTTTTACATTTACTATTAGTATTATTATTATTATTATTAGTAATTGTTGTTTGCTGATGTTGGTACTTGGTTAGATGCATGGCCGTTTCACAACCTACCTTCACATGCGATATTGTGCACTTCGCTAAGGATGGTTGGTAAAGCTGTGAAATCAGTCACCGTAAACATATGACGCTGAGTTGACGCCATGGCTTCCAGTTCAGATCTATCACTCCCACTCCCAACACCAATAGCAATGATCTTCACACCCACTTGTTTAAGCAATGCTGCCTCTGCCGTGGGCTCGTATCCTGATGTCGATTCACCATCTGTTATTACAATGAGGATGTTAGGAGCATTTGGACGATCTCCGTTGCTGGCACTAAATGCATTTGTCCTTACAAATGCAAGACCTTCTGCAGTATGTGTGGTTCCTGAGCGTTCGATTATCCCATCAATGCCTACTAGGACAGCTTGGTTCCCGGTGTATCTGTTCAAGGCAAACTCATTCTGAACTACACTTGAGAATGTTACAATCCCTACCCGCACATCATTAGGGCTAATTGTAAAACGATTCACCATGCTCCGAATGAACTGGATCTGTTGATTCCATTCAGGGGTTTCGATGCTACCAGATGTATCGACAAGGAATACTATGTCAGCAAGAGAATTCTCACATACTGTAAAAAATGGAAATATATCCAATATTTAAGTCAATCTATGATGTACCTGCTCTAAGATATGTGCCGTAGAGTACCAAATAAAACCTACTGCAGTCACAGAGCACGGATGGAGGAATCTAGTTTTAGCTATTCCCCGCCCATCTGTAGCTAAAGTTCCAGCCACGCGTTGCCAGTGCCTTGATCAATCGATCCCTGCACTCTTTGAATTTAAATTTCCAGAAAACTATACAGGTAAAATGTTGAATTTTTGGCAACAACATCGCTCCGGCAAATTAGTTTCAGAATATCTAACAGCATATTTATTAAATAGTATAGACATACAATTTGTACAACATCGCTTAGTTAGTCATCAATTACGCGTTCACAATGAACTTAGCTCCGTGATTGTTATGACGTCATCCTACACGTCACGTAGTTGATTATGACGTCCTTCCGTGGACGTATACATTTTTTTCAGGTGAGTATATATATTGGCACATAAGTATAGAACTGCTTTTTAATTTATCTCTTTCGTATTATATCGTTCATGCGCCCTATTTACGAGAAGGTGTGCCTCAGTGATATACATGTTTCATTTCAAACGCCCATCATGAGAATATTGGAAAACGGTTGCCATGATCACATGTTATGTCCCAGTTTTCAACCAGCACAGTGCTAGGAGAATATGTATACATTGTCAGATAAGTGTACACATGCAGAATTGTGTCAAGAATATGCAAGATCAGCTTCTGACCAGCGGATAAATGACTTCCCAAAGCTCAGAATCTCAGAAACTGGTATCGGGAGCACACTTCGAATCTTCCACTAGACTTCCTCAACATGTTGTGCAAAGGTGTGATATATATATATATATATATATATATATATATATATATATATATATATATATATATATATATATATACGGGCATAGGGTATGGTCAAGGAACAGGAGAGCCGCTCGACAACAAATGCTGAGAAGCAGCTACAGTCCCACTTTGTCTAACATTATTTCAATCACAACATTGCACACTGTTAGTATCACCCACTGGTGACGTCAATGAAGTAATCATTTCAACTGCACATAGTGCATAGCACAGGATATTGGCACATACGTATCAAATCTGGTTGCCCTTATCTTACTGGTACCATGACCACAAGACATATGCTACATATCTTCCCCGCCAACACCATCTCTAGCTAAGCTCCATCCACGCTCTGTCGGTGATGGGATCGATCAATTCCTGCACACCGTGAATCTCAATTTCCAAAAACACTATACATGCAGTAACAGGGCGCAATCAAATTAGACAGACAACAAACTCAGGTGTATGGCTGAACTTTTTGTATGGTAACGTCTATGTAAAGAATGGTTCCACTTCAGTCACATGTCTTGCTGTAGATCATGTTCTTGAACAGGAACATCGAAAATTGAACTGTCTTGGTGGACGCCATTGCCAAACAAGCATGAAGACAGCACTAGCCAGATGATTTCTTGCAACTCCTAAACTATCATGACTTGCTTCAGAAGTTGGTATCACTAGAATTGGTGTGTCCCATCATTACAAACGTACAAAATCACTGAGAATCAATAATAAAGAATCGCTCAGTTAAAACCAACTTAGTGGAAATGTGATAACATGACGTAGAAACGTCAACTCATTTCAACTATGATCGAAATGATGATCTGATTAACATAATCAGCACAACATTTTCCCATGTTAAAGGATTTTCCTCAACCATATGCAGTTGGACAAGAAGCATATTCAAAATTTGTGACACATCGATTTTGGGCTGCGATCAAATTCTGCTTAAAATCAAACTTTATAAATGGAATTCCTCCGGTAAAGTCTGTCGGACAAAACTTTGTGGAAAGGTGGAAGAACTTTTGTACAACAGATTTCGATAAAGCAAGGTAATCTTACGACTTGCAGTGATATTTCAAAAGTATGTTCACCCGCATGTGCCTTACTGTTTGACCATTTCACCGAGGATGCATCCATTGAGCAAAGTCTATGGCAACGTCGAAACACCCTCATTAAGAATGAAAGCCATAAATTATATTCAAATTCAAAGCCAATCAGAACATCACTCGCACATTTCCGTTCAAGAGAGTCACATGAACATAATAATCACCGTCACACTGAAATAGTTATTTGTGCGACTTGCAGTGATGCAATCACGTGGTCACCATTTCTAATGCAAACAGCGGATGCAGTGTCAATTGGGTTTATTCCGCCTCTAAGTGCCAGGCTGTTACAATCAGCGCGTGTTTGTCTCCGGTTTTCTGAGCTGCCTCGTGAGGAATTATTCACGCTCTTGACTCCATGACAAGATGATCAGCGTCAGTTGTTAATCAGCCATTGAATTAAACTAGAAGAGTGAAGATGATATTAGACCACTGAAAATCCAGACAACAAAACACTTGAATGTAGACCATTCAGCCACTATTATCATACCCACACATTTTTCTCCAGGGACAGATGTATTTGTACTGAGACAAGCTCCAGGGCTAGTAAACGGTGCCTGTATTTATCTAAGAACAAGACGTATTTATGCATGTTTAGATGATGAAGCAGCAGCAGCTTTACCGAGATTTCATTGCTTCACAGACACAAACTGAAAGGTTTGGTAGGAAAGGAAAACAGTCCTGCCCGCGTGTCTTTCCTAAAGAGAATAAAAAACTATAAGCTTTTTGTCAGCTTGGAAAGACAGAAATGTCATTTGATGACAAGTAAATCAGTAGAGCAATTGGTCCACATACTGCACCGACAAAGGATGGGACTAATGGACGAGGGATGCCTGAGGTGACAATTGCTGAAGCACATAATGCTGAAGTAGAAAAGCTAGCACATACACCTGAGATATTTAGCTATCACATACACCTGAGATATTTAGCTATCACATACACCTGAGATATTTAGCTATCACATACACCTGAGATATTTAGCTATCACATACACCTGAGATATTTAGCTATCACATATTATGGGATCATTATGTCATGGTATCCTGAATCTATTGCAGAGCCCGCTCTGTCATCACCATACCTGTATGGACGTGGGAAATAAAATGCAAAACCTATCCCCATAATAGCAATACAGACTACCGCCGCAGAAACGACATTAGAGCTCCTTAGATGTAGTTTTGGTATTGGAAAGTGTAAATCCACCAACTGCTCATGTCCTGGGGGGGGGGGGGGGGGTCGGTGCGTGCGTGCGTGCGTGCGTGCGTGCGTGTGTGAGCGTGCGCGCGCGCAAAACATGGTTTACATGGAGATGTGTTTGTATGCTCGATCTTAGGGGAGCTGTGATGATCCCAAGGCTGTGTTCGCCGAGGATCTAGTGATACAGAGCGGTTTAAAGAAGGAGGTTTTACTACGCGGACTCTTCAATGAATTAGCACCATGCAGTGGCAATAAGTTGTAGGCCTATATTTTGAACGCGATATAAATAATATAGATCAAGTACATCCATTGACGAGACAGATGTTAGTGTTGTAAAGCATTGAGTGAGCAACCTCATTAAGCGTTTCACAATGTACAAGTTAATGGAAGCTTCCACAGACGAGAAGTTTAATGCTTCATAAATAAATACACTTATTATGGAAAAAATTACGGACCTTGTCAACTCGATAACAAGGACTGAGATCAAAGTTTCAGTATTGAGCACAATACTCAATCAATTAAGACAAATACTACTTTTGCGAAACATATTTACTATTTCAGTCTTTATGACTGCGACAGGAAAGTTCTTTGATGACGTCACATTCGTACCTTAAGACCCTATAACCTTCATATCCGGATACCTTATGAGGATGAGTGACAGTTTTCTGCGGCTGAAGTGAGTTGAAAGTTATCTCAGCTGCAATTAATTTACTTCAAACTTCTCCATAGTGAATTGTCCGTTGCGAGATTCTTAACTGGCTGACTGCTGAGTTTTTGCAGACGATATATTTCAAGGGTTATCTCCTGACCTGCTAAATATTTTGAAAACAATTTGACTGTTTTCAAAATTGTCAGCAAGTCAAGAGTTTTTACTAATTTATATTATTGTCTAGTGTCTTTGCTGTTGCGTGACAGTTAAGCTCATCTAGGTTCTTCTTCGCCTTTAGTGGTTTTAGATTAAACTTTTTAGGGCTGATCGTAAGATACCTAAGAAGCTCGTGTCCGCTGTGTGCCCGATTCAAGTTGCTACGCAGGACTAATAATTCTAATGCTTTCTAGCAGGCCGCAATATCTCTGGCATTCGAGAAACAGGTCCAAACACTCACCATCACTGTTGCGCTTCCCTCAGAGATAGTGGATCGATGTTGCTCATGTCTCGAAGTACTGAGCTCGGGATTAGGCCATATGGTCAGCAGTGGTACATGATGGCTCGAGTGTGTCCAAGAAGGCATTTGGAGCTACTCAGCTGCCACAGTTGTGTTGCAGTATTGGGTCACTTGTAGCATCATGTAGGTTTATTTTGACTTCCATGGGAATGTCAGAGAATGTTAGAGCTCCGATTCAATAGCTTCCAGAAAGCGATGTTTCATGTAGCATAGAGATTTTCACGTGAGATTCTGCTCCTACTCACACTTTTCCTCGCCCAGAAGCAACCTACCTTAACATCAATTTGCTTTATGTCTGGCTGGCATGTGTGTGCGAACTCAGTTTTGGCATCATTCATGAAGAGTGGGCGGCATGGCTTTAACAGCATGCCGAGCTTCTGAGATCGGAGGCTGGCGTATTCGGGAATGTTCTCGAATTGAGGAAACCGGTGAAAGTCATTGCTAATGAACCATCTCACTGTGGTGATGTTTTAAGTAGCAACAGCAACGATGACGACTACGACCACGAAGACCACCACCATGGCAACACCACAACCGACGACGATGGCGGCCGGTGTGGCTCCCGTGGCGACGACGACGACCACTATGATAACGACTGTGACCACAACGACTACGACCATGACGTCGACGACCACCACAACCACCATCACCACCACGATCACCAGCAGCAGCACCACACCACCACCACCACCAGCACCACCGCCACCACCACAACGATAGCGACAAAGATGACGACGACAGTGACGATGACGACGACGACAACAACAAGCAAGTATAAAACAAATGATCTGAGTACCTTGAGCATGGATAGTCATCAGTCCTGTGCAGGAAAGGAGAACAGTCACGATAATGCGCATGATCGTCCACATCATGTGTCTGGATGTAGCGAAACACTGGTTCCGTGTAACTGGACAAGACTGTCCGCAGAAGCTCTGAGTATGTGTAACTGGACAAGACTGTCAGCAAAAGCTCTGAGTATGTGTAACTGGACACGACTGTCAGCGGAATCTCTGGGTCCGTGAAAAGTGCGAGGCGACTGCGCAGATATTACTGGGAATATTGATGTTATATAGCTAACAATTCGCGCAAACTGTACTACCTTTTCGCCTTAACCCTTTGAGCACTGCAGAATCATGTCACCATTATGTGGTACATGTCGAGTAGAAGATTATTTGAAAACCATATAGCTGTCAGTTGTTGCTATCTCCTAAAACATTATTGCCTGCATCAACACACTTATAAGAAGGCACACCAGCAAGCATCCCGTGTAAATTTACTTAATATCACTAGCGTATAATTGAGACGGTAATGGGTTAGCAACAGGCGTCCACCACATTGGTCAGACAGATCGTGATGATTAAGCTTTTTGAAATCCACCGTTGTCCTAGAGAATCAGTTATCATTCCGCTGACATAAGCAGTAGCCTAGTTTGTCTTTCAAGCATTAATCCATATTACACGCCCATTCCAATAGTCAGCACAATCCGCTCACCCGTACCCATAAGTATGAAACTTGTGTAATATTTTGAGCGTTTTTATGCAAATGGAGAATAGCTGGTTTGTCTAATTAATTTTTATTTTATCGGAATCAGCCTTATCCCGCAATAAATGGCGCGAAGCTAATTTAAGTTAACACAACAAGGACACATTTTTGCACGTCGTTGATATATCTTTCAATCTGTTAGCGTTTGCCCCCAAAATTGACACACGTCTTCGGAACCCCATGGAGAAACATTCACCCAAGTTTGAAGATCGTTGTATTAGAACCAGAGTTAGTGAAAAATGCGTCAAATATTTCCATTTTGAAAACAATGTTGCTGAAAGCCGTTGCTGTCGCATTTAGCATTTGACTCAAAATTTAGTGTACCCTTTGGAACTACACGGACAAGCGTCCCAAAAGTGTAGAAAAGATCCCTTCAGAAAAAACTAGAGCCAATGGAAAATGTCTTAAGAACAGCAACAAGAAGACCAAGAAATAGAAAATAGTAGAAGCACATCATGCTCACGCTAACCCATGCATCTAGCAACGTGGGTAAGAAGAGGCACGCCATGCTCGAATTAACACGTGCCTGGTGACGCGGATAAGAAGTATGACATACTCGCGTTAACACATGCGTCTAGCGACGCAGATAAGAAGAAGCACTCCATCCTTGCATTAACACATGCGTCTAGTGACGTGGGTAAGAAGAACCACTTCGTACCGCATTAACACATGCGTCTAGTGACATGGGAAAGAAGAAGCACTCCATCCTTGCATTAACACATGCGTCTAGTGACGTGGGTAAGAAGAACAACTTCATACCACATTATCACATGCGTCTAGTGACGTGGGTAAGAAGAACCACTTTATACCACATTAACACATGCGTCTAGTGACGTGGGTAAGATGGACTACTTCATACCGCACTAACACATGCGTCTAGTGACGCGGGTAAGAAGAACCACTTCATACCGCATGACACATGCGTCTAGTGACGTGGGTAAGAAGAACCACTTCATACCGTATTAACACATGCGTCTAGTGACGTGGGTAAGAAGAACCACTGCATACCGCATTAACACATGCGTCTAGTGACGTGGGTAAGAAGAACCACTTCATACCGCATTAACACATGCGTCTAGTGACGTGGGTAAGAAGAATCACTTCATACCGCATGAACACATGTATCTATGCTCGCGTTAACCTTGGTGTCTGGCGATGCGGGTAGGAAGAAGCGCACTGGACATGCTTGCATTAACTCATGCGGTAAAAATGAAATAACAGTTATATATCTCCAGAAGGAGGTAGGCTATTGTTATCATAACCCTTTAAAACCCCAATTCCCTAGGACCTCAATTTCAAGGTACTGTGCAGTTAAGCTGGTGAATACATTGAATATGCAGCAACAGCTACCAGTCAAATTAGTTTCAAAATATTCAATATAATATTTATTTAATTGTATGAGTTTTCGAATTCCGTCCTTCACATTCAAATATGCGTCTATGTTTACTCTTGCACTGTATTGAATTCGTTTCTGTCTGTCTATCTATCTGTCTGTCTATCTGCCTGCCTGTCTGCGTGCCTGCCTGCCTGCCTGCCTCCGCGCCTGTCCGTCTCTGCATGACTGCATGCCTGTCTTCCTGCCTGGCATCATGTCTGCCTGCCTGCCTCCCCGCCTCCCTACCTGTCAGTCGCTCTGCCAGCCTGCATGCCTGTCTTCCTGCCTGCCTGCCTGCCTGCCTGCCTGCCTGCCTGCCTACCTGCCTGCCTGCCTGCCTGCCTGCATGCCTGCCTGCCTGCCTCCATGCCTCCCTGCCTCCTGTCTGTCTGTATCTCTGCCTGCATGCTGCCTGCATGCATGCATGCCTGCCAGCCTGTCTGCCTGCATGCATGCATGCCTGCCAGCCTGTCTGCCTGCCTGCCTGCCTCCCTGCCTCCTGTCTGTCTGTCTCTCTGCCTGCATGCTGCATGCACGCATGCATGCCTGTCTTCCTGCCTGCTTAACTTCCTTCCTGCCTGCCTGCATGCATGCCTGAATTGATGCATCTCCGTCTGTCTGTTTGCATGACTCCATGCCTGTCTGCCTGTCTGTCAGCATGCAGCCTATGGATTTGTGTGCTCGTGTATCCCATGTTGTATCTAAAAAATATGTTGAACACATTTGGTTGAAATCATAACACAACAAATGATTTGCAGTGAAAAGGGTGTTCCAGGCATTAGCCGTGATCCTGCAAAAACACGTCGAAGTGGATCAGATCAAATTCTGGATCTATGGATATCTTGAAAACTACTGGTTCGAGCTGGCTCAAATATAACACAATACATACTCTTAGGCCGTGTTCTCACTAGAGAGTCTCTAGTGAGAACACGGCCTTAGATTCGGCAACTTTAGGCATGATCTGAACAAAAAGAAAGATCCAATGAAATTCTACAATGTGACCGTCAAAAACTGGGTGTCGAAGGTCTGCAATATCTGATAGCTCTAGTTAGAGTTAAAAGTAAAATGAATATTTCGCAATCGTAAATGGCCAGTTATTTTGTAAATGGCGTGTATGGTGACGAGAGTGTCTCTGCTACTACACTGCCTTTTCTGTCTTGGAGAGCAACGGCGTTACGGAAACTAAATGCGCAGATTTGGACAATATAAAAGGATATCATGTAGTCAGTAGGTACATTGAAGATTGTGATTTAAATCGGGTCAGTAGGTATTCACAAAATAAACCGGCGGAATAGTTCAAGGAGATTGGACGGCCAGTCTGCAGGGGGTTGCACGCGCTCAAGTATTCTGTTCATGAACTCAATCTACCACAGTGCTCTCATCGGTTATAAGACCCTCGCCATTGAGATTCAAATTTTCAGATTGGGTACTACTGTAAAAATGGATACTTATCTCGAGGACATATGTACATAAGTTGTTGCTATTATAGACGGTAACACGTTGCCACAAAGCTGTTCTCAACACAAAGAGCAGATAATATATGCGCGTGCATCGTAACCGATGAGTTTGAATTCATGAATCGGTAAAACAGGTTTACTTTAAGTGATTACCTTTGCAGAATTTTAACTATCTCAAAAGCACCCCCTCCCGCTGGTGTTTACTATATTTCTAGAATAAATTTTTACATACGAGTGGACTGCACTAATTCTTCAGCACACTAAAGACTCCCACTCACCACTTTACTGTTAATGTTAGTGGACCCCTGGCCCGCAACACGCAGAGACACAAACTGTGGGAAACCGCTTCGGAAGAAAAAATTCAAAATACTTTAATCCGAAAGAATTCCACGAATTAACCATTTCATGGGTAAACTGGCTAAAACCGTCCATCTGCAGTGGTCTTGAGGCGTGTCCAATTGCAGAACAAGAAGAAAATTCTACGTTTGACAGTTTAACAAATGGAATCACTGACTCGATATTCGAGCCAGTCATTCGAGTGGTAAATCTTCACAAAGAGTCTTCTTTGACCTGCAAATGGACATTCAATTAGCAAATATTTTTATATCTTTGACCAAATTTAACCATTAAAGTGTTAATACTTTGAACTCGAAAGAACAAAACTACAAAACCCTTTACGATTTGATGAGTAGTCCGTTAGATATTTCGAAACTAATTTGACGGGAATCTGTTGCTGCCTATGGCAGCAAGCAGCAACTGGTTCCTGTCAAATTCACGTTAAAATATTCAACAGCTGACCTATATAACGACTTTGAAATTCTGATTCTGTGAATGCATGGTTCAAAGGGTTAAATATGTACTAATCAGATATCTTGTCAGGCAGCTTGTCTTTATATCAGAGGTAATCCACATGTGCGACCCTGCTGTTTGAGACTGCAACATATTTCTGCAATATCACATATGAAATGATGCTACAAGCTCCCACAAACAATGGAATCTATACCAGCAGATGCATAGTGCTAAACGAATATTCTAATGTTTGCTAAACGGATCAATTTCTCCAGCCACCAAATGAGGTGTTTGAAGGCACAGTGTTCTGTATCAACCAATGAATGTAAGGCATAGATCACGAATCGGTGACAAACTGGCCACAGGTGAAAATAGATATGGATATCCCTAGCTCTGATGATTATATCTGGTGTTGTGACAGACTCACTCACTGCAGAATAATAAATACCCTGCAATGGATGAATCCGGTATTAGGTGTGCTCCGCCCATCCCGAGCTAAGCTCCAACCCCGCTTTGTCTAATCTATGCATTCTTTGAATCTTAATTTCCAGAAAACTATACAGGTAACCTGTTGAATATTTTAAAAGTAATTTGACTTGGTGCTTTTTGCTGCATATGGCAGCAACAGTGCCCAGTCATGTTGCTTTCAAAATATTCACCATCATGTTTATTAAATATTAAAGACATATAATTCGTACAATTTGACGGACTATTAAGAGTTTAAGATGGACTAAATCGAGTCATTAATTACATAATTGATTATAACGTCAGTATATATCTGACGTTGTTGATTATGACGTCATATGACTAATAGAAAAACTGAATTCCTCCACTTTGTTAGTGGATTTCCAGGTATGATGCTGGTGATAGTGCTGGCTTGCTTGCTTGAGTACATGCTGTCTGTGTAGCGTGTATATGTGGCCGTGGTGCTGCTTGTGGTGGTGGTGGTGGTGGTGGTGGTGGTGGCGGGGTGGCGCGTAGTGGTGACTGCGGCGGTCCTTCCAGTGGTAAATGTTCAAAAGCAGTATCTTTCTTGGCCTGAAAATGTTCATTCCTCAAGACTACTGCATATACCTTTTGTGGGCATATAAAGGGTTAAGTTGATACGTGATGTGTTGAAGACTTTATTATGATTATTTATGGTAGCACAGGTCAAATACACATTGTCAGGTGTACTCGTAGATACCGTTAGTTGCATGCCTGGTATGGCTATATTTGTTCATGTACATATGCCAGTATTCTAATGCAAATACAACATAATGACCAATTATTGACCAATTAAAGACCATTAAACTTTCATGGGAATACAGTCGTTATAGTGAGCCAGCCATGTGGTCAGCGTGTATAAGATTAACTACCAGTTTCAGTATGGTCATTGTCACTCATGGGATGCTATGTCAGGTGATTGAGCATTGGCGTTATGAAGAAAGATATCTATTCAGATGTAAACTCAAATAATAATAAATGTGTCAGTATATTGTTGTTATTACAGTCATAATGGGCATTTACAGCAAATCATCAATCGCTTAGTAAAAGTTATGTAATTGATTATAAGCACGCTTATCTGCTAGAATCTGGTACAGTACACGGCTGGCACATAGTGGGAGAACTTGTTCATAGAGTGGTGAGTTGAGTCTTCAACCAGATTTCGATGGTTTTCATTTTGCAAAGATATTATTCAGCATTGTGGGCATGACAACATACTATGAGCTGGCTTGGACTTTTCATGTTTTAGTGTAAGTAACAGAGAATGTTTCCTTCTCTTATGTTTTCTATTTGTTTATTACCTTACAATTTTATAATTGTAGGATTCCCGTGCTTGATGTATTCTAGCAATGTATAAATCTACAATCCGTCCATGATGATCACGTAGATCAAGCAAGAACAAGATGAACAACGTTATTTTTCTCTACGCTCTGATGTATATGGTTAGTATTACTTTCTATTAGTAACAAAATAGTTCTAATGAACGTAGACATAAAGCAATGCCTGGTGTACGGTATGCACCTCTGCTATCTGAACTGTGAAGTGTGGTAACTTGGATGTGCACATCTATGCATGTACGGGCGCGTGTGTGCGTGAGAATCTGTATTGGGAGCATCTGTGTGTACGATTGTATGTGTATCTTTGTACGTACATCGGCTTTCGTTAGGATTAAAAATGGTCTTTGGTGGGAGCAGTAGACGTGGTGGTTGCATCGGCGTTCTCGTAGTGGAAAATTATTCTTAACATGCGTGTTTGCGCGCGCGTGCGTGCGTGCATTCATGTGTGTACATGTGCATGCGCGCTTGCACATACGCGTGCGTATATATGTAACATAAATATGACATATCTAGAATTATAAATTGTTTCATTTTGATTGTGCATTATAGGACGTGGTAAATAGCATACTGGTTGACGTCAGCTCTCCTCAGACACCAGGTAACATAATTTACGTGGGTTAATCTATAGGTATGTGCATGGCTGTATGCCATATTAAGAGTTTCCATACAACGGTAACATAAGGTTTTGAATGGTATATACGTCGTGCTCAATTACGTCACATGTAGGCTGACGTCACAATACATAGTGACGTACCTAGCTCAGCCATGAACATTAAAACATTCGCTAAATGTACGAATTGTATGGCTTGACTCTTTACAATTTCGGAAAGATTTTGTTGAATATTTCTAAACTAATTTGACTGGGTGCTGTTGCTGCCCTAGGCATAAACAGCATCCATTCAGATTAGTTTCAAAATATTCAACAGCTTACCTGTATATTGTATTGTACTGTATTGATGACCTTGAAATAGGGATTCTGGGAATTCAGGATTAAAAGTCTAGAAATTGATTCCAACACATGCAAAAAGTTGGCGGAGCTTAGCACGAGATGGGCGGAGCTTAGCACGAGATGGGCGGGGCATAGTACGAAATGGGCGGAGCATAGCATGAAATGGTCGGAGCCTAGTACGAAATAGGCGGGGCGTGGCACGAAATGGGCGGAGCTTAGCCCGAAATGGGCCGAGCTAAGCACGAAATGGCCGGAGCTTAGTACAAGATGGGCAGAATGGGTGGAGCATAGCACGAAATGGGCGAAGCATAGCCCAAAATGAGTGGAGCATAGCACGAAATGGGCGGAGCATAGCCCGAAATTGGCGGAGCTTAGCACAGAATGGGTGGAGCTTAGCACGAAATGGGCGGAGCTTAGACCGAAATGGGCGGATCATAGCCCAAAATGGGCGGAGCATAGCACGAAATGGGTGGAGCATAGCACAAATTGGCGACGCAAAACCCGAAATGGGTGGAGCTTAGCACGAAATGGGCGGATCTTAGCATGAAATGGGCGGAGCTTAGCACGAAATGGGTGGAGCTTAGCCCGAAATGGGCCGAGCTAAGCACGAAATGGCCGGAGCTTAGTACAAGATGGGCGGAATATAACACAAAATGGGTGGAGCATAGCACGAAATGGGCGAAGCATAGCCCGAAATGAGTGGAGCATAGTACGAAATGGGCGGAGCATAGCTCGAATTGGACGGAGCTTAGGGCAAAATTGGCGGAGCTTAGCACAGAATGGGTGGAGCTTAGCACGAAATGGGTGGCGCTTAAACCAGAATGGGCGGATCATAGCCCAAAATGGGCGGAGCTTAGCACGAAATGGGTGGAGCATAGCACAAATTGGCGGAGCATAGCCCGAAATGGGCGGAGCTTAGCACGAAATGGCCGGATCTTAGCATGAAATGGGCGGAGCTTAGCACGAAATGGACGGAGCATAGCACGAAATGGATGGAGCATAGAACAAAATGGTCGGAACTTAGCTCGAAAAGAGGGGGAGCATAGGCTGAATTGGGCGGTGCATAGGCCGAAATGGACAGATCTTAGCCCGAAATGGGCAGAACTTAGCATGAAATGGGCGGAACTTAGCACGAAATTGGCAGAGCAATCCTAGAAATTGGCAGAGAAATCCTAGAAATGAGCGGAGCAATCTTGGAAATTGGCGGAGCAATCCTAGAAATGGGCGGAGCAATCCTAAAATGGGCGGAGAAAGCCTAGAAATGGGAGGAGCAATCTTAGAAATGGGCGGAGCAAAGCTAGAAATGGCCCCCTCTATTGAGTGACCGTGCCACGTGTCATGACAGCAAGTAGTTTTTAATGAAAAAACGTTCTTATATTCCGCGATCGGAGGGTAAAGATTAATGGTCACAATTACATCAAACGTTCTTTGAGACCTTTGTCAAATGATACTCAAAGAATCTTCTCAGGGCCAGAAAAGGTCACAAAATTCACCAATGTAGCGGATGCTCTCATACGACAGCTTAACATAATTAAAGGGACGGCGTGTTAAATTCATTACTCCCGAGCAGCCCGTGTGTGCGTGCGTGCGTGCGTCCGTGCGCGCTCGCTCGCGAATGTTTAAAACGGGCTTAGATAAAAGCGGAATCGAATGCACAATGTCAGAACACGATTAGTAACCCCCTTACTTCTTGGTCTACGTGCTGAAAGATTATATACCATACATATGACTATCAAATCAAACAGCTTCTGCAATAAAATCATCCTGTTCTAACTGCGTGAC
Organism: Chaetoderma sp. LZ-2023a; assembly: GCA_034401795.1. Classification (NCBI taxonomy): domain Eukaryota; kingdom Metazoa; phylum Mollusca; class Caudofoveata; order Chaetodermatida; family Chaetodermatidae; genus Chaetoderma; species Chaetoderma sp. LZ-2023a. The sequence continues at coordinate 11,764,053 of CM067362.1, forward strand.
TATATTTTTAAAATCTATAACAAAATAAGTTATAAAGCCATAGCCACGGTGCCAATGTAATATAAGTGCATAGCATGAATCAATCTTGGAAGTTGTAATGTGATATCGTGATGAAAGGAAGCGAACAAATAATTCATCATTTTTGATATTATAGCAACGATAAATCGGATGGTGAAATCACGTTTGAATTACAATTAAGCAAATATGGTTAGTTATTATTTGATTAAAAGTAGGCTGGTTATAAATAAACAATATAAGAATATATGTAAAGATAGACACCACAAATATGCACAATTAACGTATAGGCATGCGCCTAGTTATTTGTAGCTGCCGTTGTACCAGCACTATTATAGAAGGCCAGCCAAAGAATCCTCTCATATTACATAGAAATTAAAGAATCTTAAACTTATTACAAATTTAAAATAAGTTTGATATATAAAATGGAAAACCATTGTTAGACAGGTATTGCAAATAATGGGAGGTCTAAAATTTAATAAGCATTCTGTTGAATATTTTGTAAATCATTTGAATTAGGCTGCAGCAACTGATGATGATGATGATGGTGGTTATATGATTAAACGCACTGACTCAGGATCTCCCAAGGTTGGGAGATATTTTTTATTTATTTTATTGTCTGAGATTTGTTATGTTTGTTTGATAGAGGTGGTATGGCCTATAAGAAATGAATAATATATATCATTCATTCTGAAGGTTTTTGAAGAGTTAATTTCGATTTAACCAAGATGTCACGTAGATTGGAGTTTTTCTTAAAGGCTATCACTGGACGCAAATTGAGAGGTTCTTTCATCTTATCCTGCAATTTATGATATTCATCTTTCAAAATTTCAGAAATGTCAACATTTTTTCGATTGTATGTTAAACTGAATGGAATAATTTCACGTTGATCAGCAAGACCAGGGTCCACGTTTATGCCTCTCGGCCATTTTGTTTTCAGTTGCTTAATCCAAAATGGTTCTCGAAGTTTTCTTTGTTTATCGGTTTCTTCGGCCGTAGCAGAAAGAGGCAGTTGCTCAATAGGCATAATTTCAAAGTGGCTATCGACAGAATGACCAGGAAGATTGAAATGTTGAGCTACGTTGGTGTCCTCGTCGTGTCTAATATCGCAAAGGTGTCTAGTTGCTCGCCATCTTAAAGGGAATTTTGTTTCACCGACATACTGCTTTTGGCATAATTTGCAAGCTATTAAATAGATAACATTTTTAGAATCGCAATCTAAATTAGACTGAAGTTGGAATTTGCTTTTGTTCTGATAACTGACAAATGTTTTCTGATTAGGTAGATGGAGGTCTAATTTACACCTCTTCTTTCCACATTTCTGAGATTGTCCTACGCCCATAATCGGACGATTGTGACGAATTTTGGTAGTCTTTTAATCGGCAGCCTTATCAGTAATAGTTTCCAAATCATGTAAAGTTTCGGACTGTATTTTGCGCAAAAATCGTGTTGAATATCCCCTCGGTTTGAGGGCTTTAAATAAGGTGGAACACGCAGATTCAAAATTCTTTCTATCACTAGAATTTCGGTGAAATCGGATAATCTGTGATTTGACAATACCTTTAAAAGTATGAGGTGGATGGAAAGATTTCTTATGCAGTAGTTGATGGGAATCGGTGGGCTTAAAGAATACTTTGTAATCAAGAAGCCCACTCGTGTTATAATTTACACCTTTGTAGAGAGTAACGTCCAAAAAGTCTACGGACGACTGGTCGATGTTGGCTTTAAGTTTAATGTTAGGATCGTGATTGTTCAAAATAGTGAAAAATTCATCATACTTTTCCCTCGAATGATTCCAGATCATAAAAATATCATCGAGGTACCGGCGGTAAAACACGGGCTGCTTAGGACATTTGTTAAGCGCATCTTCTTCCCACTCAGCCACATAGACGTTGGCAAAACTAGGACTTAAACGTTTACCCATAGCGCATCCACAGATTTGTTGGTAGATTTCGACAGCGAATTCGAAATCATTGCCCTTTAAACTCAGCTCCAGGAGAGCTAATATTTCGCTAGTGGGCCTATTGTTATCAGGATATTTATCAAACGCTCTGCTAACAGAAGTCAGACCCTTTTTTATGTCAATGTGTGTACATAGCATCGATGTCGAGGTTGAATTTGGAGGAACAGAAATTTTGGAGACCTCGGATAGGAAATCCTCAGCGTTGTTCAAAAAGCTGAAATGTCTATTCGCAATTGGTTGTAGGTGGTAATCAATAATTTCACTAATTCGATAAGATTCAGAGCTGCAATCAGAGATAATAGGTGGTTGTGGTGGTGGTGGGGTGGGGCTGGTGGTGGTGGTCGTGGTGGTGGTGGTGGTGGAGGGGAGGGTGGTGGTGGTGGTGGTAATGCTGGTGGAGGTGGAGGTGGTGGTGGTGGTGGTGGAGGTGGTCGTGGCGGTGGTGATTTAATGCTCCTAGATTACGTTCTTTGAAGTCTGAGCGGACAAAACTTTTGCATCCGTTCGAGACAACAATACAAGACCAACCCAGATGCAGATGATGTGGATTCTATCGGTGAGGGAAAATATCCTCTTGATACATTACTACCAATAGCTGTAGAACAGCTCGAGGCTGTAGACCTCTTCGTAAATGAAGCCATAACAGAGTTCACTCACTCATACGTATCCGACACAGCACAAATGAATGATGGCCAGTAGCACGATCAGGGCATTGGGAAGCAATGGGAGAGCGGAATCTTCGGCTCCTCTGCAGCTTGTACCGACATTGGGAGTCAATGTGTAACAAGAGATATCGCCTTCTCGTCCCTCTGCAAGTAGCGGATTCGTGTCTTTATAATCGGCATAAAAGTCAACATTCAACTGTATAATGACACATGTGTGTCCATAGTGCTAAGCAATTGCAACAGCTGGGAAGCTCAATAAGCCCTTTAGAACAAACTTGCGGAGCTTAGCTAGCAATGCGCGGGTCATAGCTAGCAATGGGCGGAGCAAAGCTAGAAATGGGTGGAGCATAGCTAGAAATGGGCGGAGCATAGCTAGCAATGGGCGGAGCATAGATAGCAATGGGCGGAGCATAGATAGAAATGTGCGCGTCATAGATAGCAATGTATCTCCCCATTGACTGTTTGAATTCTGTTCTGTCTGTTGCAGTCCCGTGTGATACTCACTGGCAATCGCAGGCTGATGCCCCACACAGCTCCTGTTACAGACACTATGCTTTAGCGGACCCTAATGCAAGGAATTATAAGACGGCACGGTCAGGATGTGAAGCTGTGGGCTCCATGCTAGTGACTATTGAAGATATTGAGGAGAACATGTTTGTAGGCTCCATTATTAACACATTCCAATTGGCTTACATTGGCTTACATAAAGAAAATGGCACATGGCGGTGGTCAACAGGTGACACAGGCACGCTCGATAGATGGGGACGTGGTGAGCTATTTAACCCTTTTATGGCGAAGCGGGACGAACAGGTCTCTCTCATGTCCATTTGCAGGTCAAGAGAAATTTACCAATGATGATGACTTAACTGACTCGATAACAGGGCCAGTCACTCTAAAATTAAATTTTTTAAACTCGTCTTCTCTTGGGCACCAAATGGACGAGTAACAATCAAACATTGTGATTTTCCTGACCAAATCTAGCCACCCATCGCATATAATATTGGTGAGTTTATGATTGATCATAGTTATAATGTAGGGTTTTTGATAGCAAACCCATGTACCGAATCATATTGATATACTAAATAGCAGTATCAACTGACAGCATTGCTGTTGATAATTAAAATTAGAAATGAGATCTGTTACCTTTGGTAATCGGGCATTGTTATTTGATGTTATACGTTATCAATAAAATGTGTATTATTGCAATGTTAGGGCACCCTGCTGATGGTTATGACTGCGGATGTATAACAGCAAATGGTTTCTGGGCATCAGTAAGTTGTGATGATCCGAGACAAGCGATGCTTAGTTCATACATCTGTGAAAAGTCAACCACCGGTATGGTACAGTATGAAATAGTTTAGCCCTTAGGCCTAGCACTGTGACGTCAGTATTGTGTCTTGTACTATGTCAATAGCAAATAAACTGGTCTACATCTTAACCCTCTAACGCTCAAATTTGTTCAAGAATATTTCAATCGTCTCATAGAAAATATCCATTTGCAGACCATGAGGAGATTGTTTTTGAAAATTTACCTCTGGAATGCCGACTGGCTCGGTTATCGAGCCAGTCATTCCAGTGGTATATTTTCAAAAATAGTGCTCTCGGTCTGCAAATGGACATTTGGCAAGACCACTGCAGAGGCCGTTTTTGGCTGATATGGGAGTTAAAGGGTTAAACACGACTACGACAGCAACATCTTGCACTCATTCTGTTGAAATATGAGTACTAGTTCATCTCTTAATTTAATTTGAAAATTTCGAATTTTAACATCAGCGTGTTAAGGGTTACATGTTAGAGCCACAAGATGATTTTCATACCAAGATATGATGATTGGACAGCTTCTTTACGAAACACGTTCTTAAGCAACCACTTTCTTATGGCCATCACTGACAAGATAACTTTCCATGTAGCTGAGTGTACACGTTCTTAAACAACCTCTTTCTTATGGCCACCACTGAGAACATGACATTTCATTCTCAACTGATTTTAACCCTTTCATACCAAAGTCGGCCAACGCCGGCGTCTGCAGTTGTATTTAGGAATGTCCATTTGCTGGCGATAAGGAGACCATTTTTGAAAATTTATCACCGGAATGACAGGCTCGGTTATCGAGGCAGTCATTCCAGTGGTAAGTTTTGAACAATAGTCTCCTCTTGGCTTGCAGTATTAGGTTATTTTAACTTTTCAAATCCAAAACGAATTCTTATCTCTGCTTTCTGATAACAGACCGAGTTCAATGTAAATTTCCAATCATAGCGTTGACGAGTAGACTACATTAAAATCACATTTGACCCGAAAAAAGAAAAATGGTGTCCATTTATTATACATCATTGCAAAAATAAGAAAAATAAATTAAATAAATTATTCAATGTAACAGTATGTTTATTGCATTTTTAATAGTGGGGTCCATTTCTAGCCATAATCCGCCCATTTCTAGCTTTGCTCCGCCCACGCCTTGCGCGTATTGGGATCGATTTATGTACCATGAATGTGCAGAATCACAATTTTAAAGTACACGTAAGCTGTTGAATATATTCAAACTATAGTTTTAAACTTATTTGACTTCGGGCTGTTGCTGCCTTTGGCTGTCTGTTGAATCTTTGTTTGCCTATGACAGCAACAACTCCCAGTCAAATTAGTTTCCAAAATATTCAACAGAATGTTTATTAAATAATAAATTCATCAAAGGCATGCAATTTGTACGCTGGAAAGACTTTTCAATGTTTACGACAGTGCTAGATACGTCACTATCTATTGTGACATCAGCCTGCATGTGACGTAATTGTGTATGGCATAGTATACTTGAGTGACAGATTGGATCTATTAACGAGAATAAAGAGAATGTTCATCAAAATAATACAGGTTAGCCATTCTTTGATGACGTAATAGCACGATGACGTAATATAGTGACGTAGAATAACAGATATAATTGTCTTTTAAGTCCAATATGCCATTTTATCCTTCAACGCAGACAATTATTGGACGGTCGCGTGGTAGAAATGAAGGCATTTCATTGGCTGATATATACAGGTGTATAATGGCATGTAGCAATGCATAAATGGCATCACACTTGGAAGAATTCGCGAAAATATTCGCAATGGCCCCTGTTATCTTGATCGAACAACCGCATAATAAAGGAAACCATTGGCAATGGCTTCCTTTATTATGCGGTTGTTCGATGAAGATAACATACAATAAAGTATGTCTTACTTCTCAAGCTCCAGTTAAATCCAAGGACGAGGATGATTATCACGATGCCACTACTGTTGAATTGGCCACGACTGTTCCGATGGTGACAGAGGAGTATGTATCAGGAGATCTCACTTCCGGTATGTAGCTAAAGATAATTTGCATCTTTCATTTAATAGCTATTTACAAACGTGATAACGTGTAATTGTATTATTCACCTCTTAAGATATGACTGTTAGGAACTTGAACCGAGTATAAACATTGATCCTCCATTTCATACTGAATACCTTTCCTAGTTGACTTCGAAATGTTTTGGGAACGACGGACCTTTCCAGTTTATCCATCAATCATATGATGTTATAATCAACTATGTGACGTGTAGGATGACGTAATAATTCATGACGTCATGAATGACGCAGATAAGTTCGTCTCGAACGTTTAACGCATAACGGACCAAGCGTCGTTTTACGAATTGCATATCTTTACTATTTATTAAACATGATGTTGAATATTTTGAAACTAATTTGACTGGGCCCTGTTGCTGCGGCACTCTGTCAAATTAGTTCCAAAATATTCAACAGCTTTCCTATAAAGTTTTATGGAAATTGAGATTCGGGGAGTTCAGGGATCGACCCGAAGTTGTGGGTGGGGCTTAGCTAGATATGGGCGGGGCATGCCCATTGTGTTTGCGTTGTAGAAGATTTCTCGTATTTTGACTCGTATTTTGACTTTCGGGTTGACTGGGTTACAAGAGAGGTTAAATCATGGATCTAATGACATCTATCAAATCGGATATGTTCATAATTATTTATATGGCCTTTCATGACAGATAACAGTCTCGTTTTGACACTGCTGTTGCCAGTGTTCTCTGGCCTGCTTGTTCTTGGGCTAATACTGGGTGCAGGCTACAAGTGTACGGTTGCAAAGAATAAGACACGTCAGAAATTGCAAGAACGCATGAGAGGTAAGACGCCACATGCACTACTTCCAGAAACAACTAGGCATATTTGTCACATTCCTGGAGCATTGAGGCTATACGCTCTCTCTCTCTCTCTCTCTCTCTCTCTCTCTCTCTCTCTCTTTCTCTCTCCCTCCCTCCCCCTCCCTCCCTCCCTCCGTCCCATCCTCCCTCCCTCCCACCCCTGCCTCCACCACTCCATCCCTGCCTCCCTCCATGCATCCCTCCCTCTCTGATATTATATTATAACGGCGATGGATGGATGGACGAATGTGTGCGTGGATGACGGATGGAGGGATGGATTGTGATTGATGGATGGAGGGGTGATTTGTTGAGCGATTGCATGTACGAAGAATGAATGAACGAATAATGAGTGAATGAGCGATTGCAGATATATTTGCACGTTTACACATTTCCAGCTAAGCCAGAGCTGAGTGACATCCTGGTCTCTATGCTGGATGAGGATAAGAAGTGGAGGTTACGTAAGCTCCTCGTACACAGCCAGACTCTGGAGATTCAGGGGCAGCAAGGACAAGGTATGCAAATGTCAATGGATGAATATATGGGGAAGAAAGATGACATCTACACGCCGGTCTCCTCCGTAAGTACCAACTTTGTTGGGAAATTAAGTCATCAAGGATTGCGGGCTGACATCCGCATACAGAGGAAACTCTGATTATGTCTACCCTTCTTCAAACAAGAAACTGTGCTCGACATCCTCGGACGATGCAATCTTCCAAGGAGCTTACCATAGCTACGTGGAATGTACGTGGTCTGAGTGCAACCTCAAAGAGGCAAACCTTAGGTGCAGACTGTGAACACTATAACATCGATAATGCATGCATTCAAGAGACAAAAGTAGATACACACTCAGAGCAGCAACTACAGACAGGCCATGAGCTAGTGCTCATGGAGCAAAAAGAGGCCACATACCGGGGCTTAGGCTTCGTAAGCGGACCAAGGGTCTTGGATCATGTCATTAGTTTTGGATACGTCAGTGATCGCGTTGCATTCATCGACCTGGCTATACCTAACGCGAAAACACACCACTACTAAGTGTCGAATTGTCAACGCATATGGCTCAACTACCGAAAAAGCCAAAGAGAATCCAGCAATATTAGATGCCTTCTATGCAGAACTGTGCTCCGCCATCACAATCCCAGCTAGAGGGCAACTGTTCGTGTGTGGAGATTTCAACTCCAAGCTGGGTAAACTCGGAATTGCAGACAAAAGCTCTGGACTTGGCTTATGCATGGGATCCTATGGAGAGGGCACACGCAACAGCAATGCAGATTCACTGGTGGCATTCCTTAGTCCCAATGGCCTATTTGTCACAAATATGGCTTTCAAACACCCATGCCGTCACCGGACAACATGGACTGAACACATTACTGATCGCAAAGCACCAAAAGGTTCTAAGGCTACAACAGCTGTCTTCAACCAAATAGACTTCATGCTACGCAAGACAGAAGCAAACCCCTTACTCCGGAACGCTCGTTCGTATGGAGGCACATGCCTCAATTCTGACCATAAGGTAGTCATTACACGCCTTCAGATGAACGATCTCTACCTAATATATAAACACCGTACCAGGCAAGATGGTAGAGTCACGTGCAACCTACCCAAGCCCATCAGGGACACTGACACTCAAATGTCATACAAAAAAGCCTTCGGAGAGCAGATAGCTAACAACGATGTCAGCTCTGATCCACACGAAGCCCTAACCAAAATACTTAAATCTATGGAATCGCCCATTACCAGCACCATATGTGTACTTAAAAACAACCAAACTAGGTATACTGACGACCCTCCAGTAGTAAAACTGTCAGCAGAGCAGAAAGCAGTATGGCTGCGCATCTATCAAAGTGGCCAAAGTGAAGACCGCACCAAACTATGCCGGGAGTGCAATATTATTCTGCGCCACATTAGTGAATGCTTAAAAGATCTTGCTATTCAACAGGCAGACTCCCTAGCAGATGAAATCACTGCCACGGATGACTGCCACAAATTGTTTCGGGAAGCCGGAGCCCTGAGAGTTACTAACTACACACCACCGCTCACTGTACACAACTCTGAAGGACACTTTATGAGGACTGACCAGGGAAAAGCCGAGGCGATCCGAGAATGTTCAAGGAACAGTTCACTGACATCGATGATGAACCCTTGCACCCGTTCTCTGGAGACCCCAGGCCATTACTAACACCGATTAAAACAGCAGAAGTTGAGAAGGCACTTAAAGCCCTGAAAAAATGGACGTGCATCTGGACCTGATGTACTGATGGGCAATGAACTATTCAAATATGCAAGTGACATTATCTCAAAACCGATCACTCACCTAATCAATTCAGCTTTTATGCACCACCATCCCATCGACGCTGTAGGCCACGGCACCCTTATCGCACTACCCAAGCCCAAGAAGCCACCTGGGCCCCCAGCCAATCTGCGGCCCATTGTGCTCCTCAACAGCATACGGAAAATCCTATCCAATGTTACTCTATGCCGCATCCGAGACAAGATTGATTACTTCACCGGATCATGCCAAAGTTGCTTCAAACGTGGACGCAGCTGCGCTGACATTGTATGGGTTCAACGCATGCTTGTGTTGGTAGTCATGTCCAAACACTGGGACTTCCACAAAATGGGCATTGACATGTCACGAGCCTTCGACACAATTAAATGCTCAAAGATTCTAGATGTACTACGCCAAGTCAGTTACAATGAAGATGAGCTACGACTAGTGAGACTACTGCTTGCAGACACCAAGCCGTGAGTACGAGTCAAGACAGTGAAGTCTGTAGAGTTTGAGACATCAATCGGCTCCCCACAGGGAGATGGGAAAGTTCCACAAGACCAACCCCCCCCCCCCCCCCAGTGTCAGTACTGGGGGTGGGGCATGCCGCTAGAGATGGAATATGCCGACGATGTGGACTTCATAGACGAGGAAAGAACCCCTTTGACGAACTTCTCCAAATAGCTGCAAGCAAACTAAAAATTGAGAATCTCTTTATGAATCCAAAACAGAGTTCACCCACATATACCTATCGACAACGCATGAAACTATAGAAAATGACGACCACTTCGTGGCGGCGAATCATGGAGGAAAAGTAAAATCCTGGGCTCACTGCTTTGCAGTACTGCTGACATTTCTGCACGCTGCATCATGGGGAACATAGCTTTCCAGTCCTTCTGGAAGCTATGGATTCGTAGATCAAAGATGCCCTTGATAAAGAGGCTATGTTTATACAATGCAACCTGCGTATCCTTGATGCCGTATAAATGTAACAGCTTGGCAGCTCTAAAGGCACCACTAGACAAACTCGATGCCTGCCACCGCAAACACATATGCACCATCACTGGACACCGATGGCCAGACAGCTTAATTTCCAATGATGCAATATACAAGATGTGCAATGCATCGCCGCTGTCGCCCAGCAAAGATGGTCCGTCCATATTTGGCCATGTGCTAAGGATGCCAGAAGAGACACCAGCACAGATATCCTTGGAATTCGCCCTACTCGGAGACAGCAAATACAAAGCCAGGAGAGGACGTCATTGCATAAATCTGCTAAGCGCGCTACGAGGTGACCTCAAAAAAGCAGGACTCGGTTACACTCAAGTCAAGAATGGACCTGAGGATTCTTAGGATTTCGGCTGAGGACAAGACATAGTGGCCAAAAGCGAAGAAGGACTGATTGCAGCTGTAGGATGTTTCTACTACTACAGCCGCAGAATAGTAATCATACATAATGGATGAATATATATTGTGGAGCGAGATAATGTTTAACCCTTTAGTGACTAAATTTGTTGAAAGATTTAAATATTTACTTATTCAATGCCCATTTGCAGGGCAAGAGAAAAAAAACTGTTTTTGAAAATGTACCACTGGAATGACTGGCTCGGTTATCGAGCCAGTCATTACAATGGCAAATTTCCAAAAATAGTCTTCTCTTGGCCTGGAAATGGGCATTCCCCATGACCACTGCGGAGACAGGCTCTGGCCGGCTTCGTCCTTAAACGGTTAAACACGTTTGTGCGCCATTAATGTATTGATATATTAGAAACGACAAATCTCTCAATAGAGGAATCACGTTTTAGCTAGGCCACGCCCATTTCTAGCTAAGCTCCACCCATACTTCGCCGTGTTGAGATCGATCGATCCCTGAACTCCCTGACTATCAATTTCCGGAAAACTATACAGGTAAGCTGTTGAATATTTTGAAACTAATTTCACTAGGTGCTGTTGCTACATATGGCAACAACAGCGCCCAGTTAAATTAGTTTTAAAATATTCAACAGCATTTTTACAATTCGTACAACAACGCTTAGTCCGAAATCGATTAAGCGCTCGTGACGAACATATCTATGTCATCCATTATGAGTCATCCTACACGTCACATAGTTGATTATGATGGTATATGATTGATGGATAAACTGGTCCATTACGAATGAACAATTGTGTATTACTTTCAATCAGGTGCATTTGGAATCATCTACAAAGGTCGCTACTGCCCAGATAATAACCCCCTCCATGTACAGGTCGTGGCTGTCAAAACGCTTAGAGGTAGGGCCATAACCGATGATAAGATGGATAATATAAAATAATCATACAGATGTTACCTATATAATGGGAAAACTGAGATTGTATTTGAGCATGTATGTAATACACGGATTAATTTCTAGCTATACTCTGCCCATTTCTATCTAAGCTCCGCCCACCCGATGCCTATTTTCTATCTAAGCTCCGCCCACCCGATGCCTATTTTCTAACTAAGCTCCGCCCATCCTTTGCACATGTTGCGATTGTTTTATATACTTTGAATCCTGAATTCCCAGAATCCCAATTTAATGTAACGATGAATGTAACCCGTTGAATTCGTTGAAATTAATTTGACAGGGCACCAGAATGTTTACTGAATAGTAAATCCATCAAAAGACATACAATTCTTACAGTTGACGGACTATTCCAGCTTCATGACGGAGCTAGATACGTCATTTAGTATGCATTTTGATTGTGACGTCATCCTAGATGTGGCGTAATTGATTACGATGTAATATTATTGAGCATCAGATCAGATCCCTCCGTTCAATAAACCTTACTGTGTTGAGCCATCAGCAGAATTGTACACATCTTCTGAAGACATAACCCTAGTGTTCTACCATATGTGTTTTTGATTCACAGAGCGGTGCATAGGCTCACAGATTGCTGGTCTTGTTGAAGAAGGCATACTGATGGCAGAATTTAACCACGCCCATGTCATGTCAATCATTGCAGTATGTATCAGAGAGGATGATGGGATACCTATGCTTCTGATGCCGTTCATGCACAATGGCGATCTAAAGACGTATCTACGAAGATATGTATTTGATAAAGGCGACGAAGAGGAGGTATAAGAGCAAATATTGACAAATCCCGTGTAATTAAGGATCTGTTTTCGTACTAAGTACCGGTATTAATATTTCCTTCATAATGGATCTTTCCACTGTATCCATCCATCATATGACGTCATAATCAACTACCTGACCTGTAGAATGACATCATATTGAATGACGTCATTATGACGTCGTGACTGATGTAGATAAGTACGTCACGAACAGATATATGAAGACAGACTATGGGTTGTTGTACGAATTGTATGTCTTTACTATTTAATAGATAGTCTGGTGAATATTTTCAAACTAATTTGACTAGGCGCTGTTGCAATAGCACTCAGTCAAATTAGTTACAAAATATTCATCAACTTAACCGTATAGTTTTCAGGAAATTGAGAGTTAGGGAATTCGGGGATCGATCAATCCCTGCACGGCGAAGTGTGGGTGGAGCTTAGCTAGTGATGGGCGGGACATAGCTATAACTAGAAAGGTGTATTAGGTCGAATACAAGCGAAATACATTGCTTACATACAGACCTATACACTGACACACAGGCTTACAGGAAATCCCATGAAGGCTAATAATAAGCTACCCGAATCAAGCGTGACACCTGCGCCTACAAACCTTAACGTCGCCATGTTGACCTCCATTTATACGACCAATGTGACGAATATAGACTTTGTTGTCAGTAGACAAGTCAATCAAATCAACCTGTTACTTAACATCTGCTTCTGTTCATATAGTATTTTGAATTGTTGATAAAAGCCATTGAGTTTGATTTGATGTTTATATTTGATACAGTTAAATGTTTTTCTTGTTTCATGTTTCAGCCCCCAGAAGAGAAGCAACTCCTCCTGTACTGCCTGCAGATCTCCCGTGGTATGGAGTATCTAGCCGACCAGAAGGTCGTACATCGAGACTTGGCTGCCAGAAACTGCATGTAGGTCGTCTTAGAAAAATATTCAACATTATGTAAGCCTGGTTATTTACCACAATATTTAAACGTCGCGTTCAAGTCATTTTGATTTAAAAATGTAAAATCTCATAAACCATCAAAACTGAAACATTAAATATTTGAACAGACAATTCAGATAAATTCTGATATAATGTCTAAAGCTGTGTTCTCACTAGAGTTAACCGGCGTAACGCAATACTGAGGTATGGCGTTATTCCTGATTAACTCTCCAATGAGAACACCGCCTTAGTCATACTATTGTGAGATTCGTCTTATTTTAACCGGACTCGCCATGCACTCTTCTAGTGTTAATTCATTCCTGACATTTCCACCTTTGCTGGATGTTTTGGTCATTTCAATCGTCCCCACAACTTTCCCCGCTGCTTAAACATTCACTCATACGCGCGCGCACACACGCACGCACGCACACACACACACGCACGCACGCACGCACGCACGCACGCACGCACGCACGCACGCACGCACGCACGCACGCACGCACGCACACGTACAAGTGCGCACTCACACATACACGTGGCCGTTTTTTGTCCACGCTCTGCGCATTCAGTAGAGAGTACGTCTGTCCTGTCTAAGGCGTGATTTACTCTTGTATTTTCGCAAGTAATGAGAAATGCGATTTCTTAGTCGTCGAAAATTACATAATTGAGTTCAACTGCCATGGAACGAGTTCATACATTTTATGAATTCGGCATGCAAATTTACGATGTAGTCAGTTTATCAAATGACATCTATGCGAAACGTGTAAATAGCAATAACTGAGTTTGTCATATATATCTTGTATGCAGGTTGGACAGTGACCTCTTAGTGAAGGTGGCAGACTTTGGGCTTACTCGTGATATATACACCAGCTCCTATTATACTCAAGATCAACAGAAATTGTTGCCTGTCAAATGGATGGCCTTGGAATGTTTGCTGTTTCGTAGATTCACGATAGAAAGTGACATTGTAAGCAAATTGTGCTATTTATAGCCTTTACTTACGAAATTATTTAATTTAGCCTGATTCATCTTTATCGAATAACATTCTTTCTGGATTAGAAATGATCTTTACTATACCTTGTCTACTCTAGTGCTGTCTTCTTGTGAAATTGTGAAGTATTTATTTAAACTGTAACATTAAATTATATTCAGATTTGCATTAAACTGTCTGTGAATATGACTGACCTGTTCGGAATAATGTTTGCTATGTATAGACCTTGTTTCAGTGGTCATTTGGCGTGACGATGTGGGAGGTTCTGTCTCTTGGCATGGTACCATACCCAGATCTGGACAACGCCGAGGTACACAAACATGTAAGGGCTGGCACTAGACTGGAACAACCAGAATTCTGCACTGACGAAATGTAAGTGAACACTTCTAGCGTTCCCATACGCTTGTCAACGTGTGATCAATATAATATAAATGCGACTGCATCATCCTTTGTGTCTTATCTGCTAAACATATTGAGATAATTTCTACACTTTATAGATCGTATCTCATAGTTCAATACAGCATGGTGATGACATAGACTACATCTAGAGTAGATGGAGTAGACCTGCTAGCTAGATGTATCGCTAGTTATTTATTGTTCCTGATATTTATAAATTAATAATGCAAGTCATTTATCGGTCCTGTTATTTAGGCCTTTCAATAATAAACCAGTCTAAAAGAACTATCAATTAAATGATAGTATTGTTTGCCGAAGCAGGTAGTGAAATCAATATGCAAGCTATGCTATAATGGTAAAAAGCTTTAGGAATCTTTCCGTATATAATTTATTACCGTCTTCAACTTTGTTGCCTTATAGGTTCTCGCTGATGTCAAACTGTTGGGAAGAGAGGTCGGAAAAGCGTCCTAAATTCCCTGTGATATCACATAATATATCAGACTATCTGGCAAACATGTGTGGATATCTGG
Organism: Chaetoderma sp. LZ-2023a; assembly: GCA_034401795.1. NCBI lineage: Eukaryota > Metazoa > Mollusca > Caudofoveata > Chaetodermatida > Chaetodermatidae > Chaetoderma > Chaetoderma sp. LZ-2023a. The sequence continues at coordinate 11,779,084 of CM067362.1, forward strand.
ACATAGATGGTAGCCTTGATGTCGAGTCATGTGACGTTGAAGGACTGAAATCTGCTGATTCTACAAATGTGTTCTGTGTGAACAACAACTTTACACCCGTACACGATGGCACTGATCTGGAACACACTGGCTTTGATCTACCAGAACGCGGTATAGGACTAAGGAGCAATGGGGCAATGATACAATCTTCGGATGGACAAGATCAGTTGCATTTGAATACATACTAACAATTAATGCGACCTGTGTGCGCTTGACGATCTCGTTAGAAATGGACTTTATTATTATTATTATTATTATTATTATTATTATTATTATTATTATTATTATAGTGTTATAGATTCGAATCTGTGTAAATGCTCGCCCATGACGTCACTGGCTGGCTCAAATACTCTGCGACAGTCCACCTCTGACATCGCTCTCTGGAATCTCTTGGTTTAGACCACTCATTTTAATGTTAAAACATCAGCATTCATGCAAAAAGATGCAGAACAGCTCGTGGCTCATGGCGTGAATGAAGCCAAAACAAACTTCACTGACGTATACATACTGGACACCACAGAGCTGATGATAAAGGTGCGCCCATCTGTGGTCTGAAAAGTGGAGCAGAATATTGGCTCCACCCTCTGTAGCTCTACCAATATCGGAACTGGCCGTTTATCGGAAATATTGCATTTAAATCCTTTTGAAAGTTGTAAGTTCGTGGCTCTAAAATCCCCATGAAAGTCAAGATTCAACCGCATGATGTTATACTTCCAGTGCCATACAGTTGCAACAGCTGGGCAGTTCCAAAAACCCTCTCGAACAAACTTGATGCATGTCACCGCAAACATCTGCGAGTCATTACAAATCATCACTGGCCACACAGTCTAATGTCAAATGCAGCACTTCAAACTGTGTAACAGAGAACCACTATCTGTGAGAGTAGCACAACTGCGATGGTCTATGTTCAGACATGGTCTTCTCTCATGCCAGAGACCTGCTCAAAAAGTCGTAAGTGCAAATGGGGTTGTAAGTGCCAACGCCATGACATAAACTTTCCAAGCGTTTTGCGATCAGACCTGAAAGAACGCAATCTAAAATATATTCGGAAAAGGAACAAAGAAAATACGATAAATATACATTTTAAATAAATATTAAAATTAAGACAAACTAGAGAGCTAGCCGCTCTGAACTAAAGACACATCAACTTCACCATGTACCGTGAAAGCACGCCTATTGTATCTTATCTATTCTTAACACGCATTAATACCAACTATTTAATCGATTCTCATCAAGGTTATATGTTTCTGGCGTCTGTAAACTTAGCCATCGTTAGATGAAGTTAGTTCTCACTAAGATACCCAATATCTACAACGTGTCCTAGAAGTTTGCATTGTTATGTGCAATCATTGCACATCCTAGGGCGAACATAGCGAAGGAAAATGTTCGACAATGGAGGAATCCAGTTTTAGCTATGTCCCGCTCAGCTTTTCCGTGTTGGTATCGACAGTTTCCTGAACTGTCTGACTATCAATTTTCAGAAAAATATACAGGTAAGCTGTTGAACATTTTGAAACTAATTTGACTGGGTGTTTTTGCTGCCTATGGCAGTAACAGCGGCACCAGTCAAAATAAGTTCAAAGTAATTAACAACATGTTTATGAACAATAATAACATACAATTCGTACAACAACAGTTAGTCCGTCATCAATTATGCGTTCGTGACGGACTTATATACGACATTCATGACGTCATTGATTATGGCGTCATCCTACACGTCACGTAGTTGATTACGACGGCATATGATGGATGGTGAAACTGAACAGGTCCATTGGTTGACACTTGACTGTGTAATTGATGGCCATGTTTGTTTGGGGACTGGTCAACACACCATCAAAGATTAATGATTCATGTTTTCCTAATCCTTATTACCAACATTGGTCGCTAATTGTCTCGTCTTAAGAATTATATTTGTTAGCTTGTTTTAGCGTATCCTGTGGAGGGATGTTTCCATTCCATTTATTGTGTCCGCCTTTCATGATTCACCAGTTTTATAAGATGGTGTCACCATATTTACTCTTACTGTCCGAGTCTGAAACTATTGGAATTCTTCCTCTTTCCTCGTCAGCCTAATCACTTACCCATTGAGTTTTCAAGACATGTTCTCTTTTCTCACCTCTGTACATACGTGTCCATTTTTTCTTTGCAGTGAATGAACCTTTCCATTTTTAGCTATCTCATCCCATCTCTAGCTTCACTCAAACCCACACCTCGCTCGTGTTGTGATCGATCGATCGATCTCTGAACTCCCTGACTATCAATTTCCAGAAAACTATACAGCTAGGCTGTTAAATATTTTGAAACAAATTTTTCGGGAAATTGATAGTCAGGGAGTTCATAGATGGATCGATCCCAACACGAGCGAGGTGTGGGTTTGAGTGTAGATGGGCGGGGCATAGCTTCAAAATATTCAACATAGTGTTTATTAAATGGCAAATACATACAATTTGTACAACGTGTCGAACTATTAAGAGTTAAAGACGGACTATTTCGAACCGAGCATGACGTCATGATTATGACATCATCCTACACGCCACGTAGTTGATTATGACGTCATGTGATGGATGGGTGAACTAGGAAAAGCCCATTATTACTCTTTGCGAAAGTCGCTCTCTGGCATATAGTATAGAATGGTTGATGAACGGAAAGGGTACTGCTATATATCCCGCGATGAGAGACATTGCGTATCCACGCACAGCGAGAATGTCTAATATCATCACAGGTAAGGGGCACATGATCCTTACGATGGGAAGCGTCAACAACATGGCAGTTAACCGTGTCTGCATTTGCTGACCACATGGTGAAAATGTTTGCGCACGAGCTCATGAGGAAAATGAAACATCACGTTAACAGGTACTGGCAAAACATACGATACGTTGAAGACTGTATTACATGGCAGCGAGGCAGTCAAAGTACACAGTGGCTGACGTACAACGAAATCACTTTCTTTGTTATTAGGACTAACGTGAGCAGATTTCAGGACAAACCAACAAAATACACATTCGATTACAAAAAAGGTAAATCTTTAATGACGACATACGCCCATCATTTGTTATCGCTGGTCAGATGACATAAAAAATGTGAATAGTAAATAAAGCGATCCATTTCTATCTATGCTGGTCCATTTTTAGCTATGATCGCGTGTAATCTGAATTGACATAACTAATCAGCCGTAAATCTACTAGTGCCGTATTAATGTTAACTATCAGTTCGTATATTGCTAACACTGAGTGTGGTACAAGCAGTGTTAGCTGAATACATAGTGGTTGAAGCGATGTTTATGGAAGATGGGGGATTCATGTCGTGTAGCCGTATAGCTGGCTCGATGTCGGGAGGGGGGGGGGGGAGACGGAGGGAAGTTTGGAACTGGAGCTGGGAGCATTGTAGACTTTCCATAGTGGGATTGATTGGGAGTGTTTGGACGGCCAGAATAATTAGAAAACTATCTCCTGTATTCTGAGTAATTTAGTCGGAGTTCAAGCACTAAACTCATTTATAAAATATACTTTAGAAATCTCGGGAGGGCAGCCACCAGAGGCGAAGCCATAGGGGGGGGGGGGGGGGGGCACGAGTCTTAGACAGCAACATCTTCCAGCAGAATTGTTTCCAAATTGTGCACCAGGGTCTTTGACTCTTTGCTGCTGGCTCTGGAAGACAGAATTTTGACGCCAGTGTGCTAAGGGTTAATGTCATATCGTATTTGATCGTTGAATCTTTCGGGTTCAACGCACAAACAGATAATAGTGCTACTATGCTAATTTGACGCTTGTAGCAATATAGTTTTCGGTTATTCGGTATGATACCTCGCCTAGTCTGATTTCAAGGAAGTTGACATAGACACTATTTACAGCCATGAAACGCGCGCATACATCTAAAATCACAGCATTCTTCTCTAAAGCCAGAAAAAGTGATACTGGTAGTACTAACGATGACATGTCCAGAAAATGTTCAGGCCAATGACGCTGAATCGACCACCACCGTAGCTGACAACTCTAGTGATCCTAGCAATAACTTATCATTTGAGACTGAGCAGCCTGATCTGCCAGAGAAAAAAATCCAGCAATACGCCTATGACTGTTGAGCATGGATTATTGCCAAACGATCCATGTAAAAACCTAGAATCTGATGTGCTACTAACCCTTGGACCATGCCAACCAAGAAATGCTACATTTCCTAGCATTGTCGCTCACAATAAAAAACGAAGCTTCAACCCCAGTTGGTATGACACATACATATGGATAGAATATTCACCAACTCTGGACAGAGCATTTTGCTATCCATGTAGAGTATTTGCAAATCAGTGTTGGAACTTTAAGGAAAATGCTTTCACCACTGACGGTCTTAATAACTGGCGTCGTGCAGCTGAGCGGTTACAAAAACATGCGCTGTCCAGTGCCATAGGCAATGTTTCGAAATGCTCAACGCGCATAAAGTTGGCAATCGTGTCGATGTAAAACTTAATTACCAGAGAGAACCAGTCCTGGCATCGGAGGAAAAGGAAAAACACCACAAATTCTAGAGCGTTTAATTGATGTTGTAAAGTATTTGGCAACTCACAACCTACCATTTAGGGGCATGATGAAAGTGAAACTTCATGCAACAAGGGCAATTATAGAGACATGCTCGGCTTATTATCTAAATATGACACAGTTTTAGATGACCACTTTACAACTGGTAATAAAAATGCTCAGGGTGTCTCGCCTGATATACAGAACATTATTATCGACTGTGTTGCAAACTGCACAACAAAAACATTATGCGACGAAAAACGAGATGCTACATTTTATGCACTGTTAATCGATGAAACCATGGACTGCAGTCACAAAGAACAACTGTGCTTTGTTATTAGATACATAAATGCCAGTGGTGACATTCAAGAGCGGTTTCTAGGTGTCTGCCATCTTGACGGTAAACAAACTGCACGTCATATTGTCACACAGTGTGCACAGTTTCTGGAATCGATGTTCGATGGAACAGTAAGATTGCTGGATTGCGTGATGTAGATGCATGTTATGTCGCTCTTGTAGATACACTAGAAGAAATAGCTGATGTTGAGCATGATAAAAAAATATGCGCTGAAGTAGCTCAGATCTCTACAGTCATTTGACTTTGTACTTTCTAGCCTAATCCTTCTTGATCAATTTGAAGCTACCCAAGTTCTCTCCAGTGTATTACAAGCTAAGGACCAGAACCTTTCAAAGGCTATGTCTTTAGTATCAAGCATTCTAAATGTAGTGGATGCTCGCAAAAATGAAACAAAGTTCCAATTTTATTTCGATACTGCAGCGAAATTATGTGAACGCTATGGCATAACTGTGCCATCAGACATCAGACAACGGCGTGTATCTTCAAGGATTGATAACAACAATAAAAATGCGTGACTCAAGATTGTACTATAGAGTAACATTTTATATGTGCATCTTGAATAATATGACAACAGAACTGAACCGGCGTTTTACAGGACGCAATACAATTATTATGTCTAGCATCAGTCTTTTGGAGCCAGCAGCAATCCGGGATAATTTACTTACATCAGATTCAATATTAAAATTGATTGACATGTTTAGGCATGACATTACATCACCAGGGTCGCAAGTGAAAAATGGAATGACTGTTTTCATTGACTACCTAGAGATAAATATGGAACAATGTGAGACACTGGGTGATGTTATGAAATCTTTGTCACAGGCCAGTTTGAAGCAGATGTTTCCAAATGTGTATCTGCTTTTCAAACTTGTTCTTACACTTCCTGTCACTACTGCAAGTTGTGAGAGAACCTTTTCTACCATGACACATGTAAAGACAAATATACGATCTACAACGGCGGAGAGTAGACTCAGTTCTCTTTTAACAATGTCCATAAACAAAGATATTGTAAACAAACTGTCTTCCTCAGAGATTCTTTCTGAATTTCGTTCACGAAATCCAAACAGCAGGTTCAAAACGTGAAATACGACACTTTGCACTGTTTGTGAATATCGGACCAAAGGATGAATAAAATGTAACAAGGTAGGAATAGACAAAGTTACTATGTTTTTCACTGTCTGACAGTTTGTGTTTGAGACTGCCTACAAAATTTCAAACAGCCATAATGTCATTTCTTAATTTTGTATAGTTATGAACCAAAGTGACATCACTAAGTGACGGGGTGTGGGTCCAAGGGTCCACTCCCAGAACATTAAAAAAATTTGATGCTCAGAGAAGCCCTCTGAGACACAATTTTCACTAGTTATTTGGACTAAAGAAATAATGAAAATTGTGTCTCAGAGGTCCTCTCTGAGCATCTAATTTAGTTCCCAGGGGAGAACCCCCGGACCCCTCCCCCCCCCACCCCGTCTGGTGGGGGGAGCCACCCCCCCCCCCCACCAATTAATTCCTGGCTTCGCCTATGGCAACCACCAACCACATTGTCACCCTCATCAGCCCACGAGCGAGCCTATACTCCAAACATACTGGCCATGCCGCATTGTCTATTGCGAGAAGCGATAGGTTTGGCATATAAGCAGTTTCGTTAGCATCAAAGATGACGTGTTTGTCTTCGGCGCCAACGACACTGCTTATATGCCAAACCTATAACATCTCGTGATAGACAATGAGGCATGGCCAATATGTTTGGATTATACAAAGTGTGTGTATTCTGATCATTTGGTATATGGATCGAAAGTTGAAAAGGGCAAGAATTACATTCCAGATGATGGACTGAGCTATATCCTATTGCCAGTGCGTTATTAATGGCAGGGTTCATAGAATTAATGCTTGACAATGATGAATCACATACAGGTGAGTGCCTAGTGATATAGAAGGATAGATCACAGAGGGGTAAAATATCTGAAATGTACACCATCAGTTCCAGTCAATGCATGTGGTTATGAGACGGATGTTTGAAAACCAGTCTAGAGAAAGAGAATTATTGTCAACTGGACATTGGTCAGGTGGAAGAGTGCGTGGCTCCAAAACAGAAGAGGGGTGGTCTTGTAGGGCTGCGCGATATACGGATCTCACACTGTGAACCGGTTCAATATGGTGACGGTTTGCAAACCGCCATAATAATGCTCAAACCGAAAAACCGAGTTTAATAAAAGAAATTCGGTTCAGGCAATACTAATTAATTGATTGTAAATGGAACACATATTATTGTTTGTACGGAAATAATTACTGGCCTAATAAGAGATGAATGATATATAGGCTACCTTATTCCTGATGTTTATAAAAAGAAATTAAAAGTCGTTAGCGTGTATTTTGGGTATATGCCTACAATAAGTGTACCTACTCATCCTTGTTCCAACAAACCCCATAAAACCGATATACGGTTCAAACCGGTTTGAAAATTGACATCCTAACAGGTTTGACATTATATCATACCTCGCAGCCTTACCAGGTCTTGTAGAACTGCCTGTTACTGAGCTATAGCATACTGCTCGTCCCTCGGCAATGACAGGGTTCATATAACATATGCTTGGCATTAATTAAAGACACACCGACAGACTACAGCCTTAAACTGGTTTCCAGTCGCAATTAAAATAAGTGGGACGTGCTATAATTGCGACATTGGCAGCGTTTTGACAAAATATGTGACAGACTGACAGAGTTGACAGACGATCCATCTGATAGACAGGAAGACTAATTGCGAAGTACAAATAAAAATAAATAAGATAATCTGACTAGTAACTAGAATAAGTCTGTCTTTCAGTGTTTGATATTTCAAAGTTGCAACCATAATACTTACATGTTTTGTTACTCGATCTGTTAGGTAGTCAGTAAGTTGGTCGGTCAGTCAGCCATTCGGTTGTAAGTCTCACAGAGGGTTTGCAGAGGGTCAGTCAATCAGTCGGTCAATCAATTGGTCAGTCTGTTAATCCGTCAGTCGGTCGGTCGGGTGATCGGTCAGTCATTTACAACGAAACCGGCTTTGTCACAGGTATAGTGTTGCATGCATTGTTAAGACACTCGCAAGGTAATCTATTTCCAGAACCAACCTCACGTCCACATGGGCAATTGTAGCTTGCGGAGGTACGTGCTGGTCTGCCGTTACGTATCCGCCCATCACACCGTAAGCGCGCGATGACCGGGATATTTAGAATATAAATAAATGCTATACAAATAGGGTGAATAGTTTGACAGTAATATGAGCGCAATAATACACAATATAGAGCTAGCTGGTGTCCTTTCTACGTGGTGTCGCCGGAGGTGCCATACAGATCCTTAAATCCGCAAGAGAAGCATCTGCATAGGAGATCACTGAGTAACTTATTATAAGATAATATACCCCTAACATATACAGAGAGAACATTATTGCTGCGAGAGGAAAGTGCCTCGTGCGGGCCTCCGTCACCGAATATTTCATGATGGTGCGAGAGGAAGGTGACTCGCGCTGGCCTCCGTCACAGGAATTCTTGCTGTTGCAAGAGGCAAGTGCCTCGCGCGGGCCTCCATCACAGGAAAATGCCTTCAACGCCGAAGCGGAGGAAAAGAGTTGGCAGAAATGGCCACTCTTTTGTTCGTCAGAAAATGCTAAGTGCAAAAAAATCCTAGTGAAGCCATAATTAACGTGATGCGCACTGGTTTACGTGAAGGCGGAACAAGCTATTTCCGAAGAATTCCCACGCCACCGTCTTATGTAGTTGCAAGTTGCTGTATTGGTAGATGCCGCTTTATTTATGCTGTCTAACCTATCATTTAAGTGTTAGAAACGAAAACTAGCTTTGGCCGCAAGTGGCAGGGATTCATATCTATCGCTAATTACAGCTGTCCAATGGGCGGAGATGCCTAGCTTCCCTTAGGTCGCTTTGAAAGAGCATCTACCTCCATGGATGGTATGCGTACATGTTACATCGCAACGTATCCGAATGTGATGAGAATCCGGATACCATGCTCTGCAACCACATAAAACATCACCAGGACAATGGCTACATTTCACATAAGCAAGTTTGATTACTGACATATCGTTAGTGTGGGGTAGAGAGGCGAATAGCCACCGCGATCGTCCTTCCCGTGAGGGCGTGGTGGATTCCAAGATCCTTCCCAGACACTCCGATGAGTTGGATGGAGATGCGCGTCTCGTCCATCACCGTCTCCTATGGATCTAACTTTTGACCTGTCGCTAGGATTATGTTCTAATGTGTCCAGATTTGCACTGCGGGCCGGTAAAATAAACCTATCAAACTCACATTTATAACTATATGTTTTCGCAGTGCTTTCCTTCGTTGGCAGGGTTATCTAGCTAACACGTATCTGAGGATACGGGGAGATGTATGTAAATCAGCACTTTAACCATCACCGCTCGGAAACCTCCGATAGTTTCCCAGGGTCGGATCAGATCAACATGCTGATTGGATGTCCAAACAATTAAGTAGCCATGCGGCTAGTGGATCGTGGAAAGAGACATTAACTTTAATATATACGCGGCCCTATAAGTATTCGGCCAATTTTACACAACCTTGCCGGAGTGTGGGGCTACATTACCGCAACAGCCGGAAAAGAGGCGTACACTATAAGTCTCCTAACGAAGAGAGTGTCCCTAACCACCTCAAACCTATCCTATTTGAGCTGAATAGTAAGGTTTAGTCGGTAGCATGCGGGCTCAAACAGTTAGAGCACGATCAGCGACCTCAGTGTATTATTGATGATGGTAGGGATAAGTGAGGGGGATATAAATGTTGCTGTTTAGTGTTTCCTAGCGTACTGCGGTCTAGGTTTTCTATAATTAAACAAAACATATCAACGAAATGGCTATCTGCCATATACAACTAACCATTGCAGTGAACGATGACAAATTATTTATATAAGTTATTGAGGTAGTACGTATCAGGTGGATAGACCTAAACGGTGCGGTTAGTTAAAGCACCCACAGTAAATAAGGATAATATATCTATATATTGATTGATTTATTCCACAATAAGCCATAGGCCCTTGAGTGTACATTTAAACACACACACACGCACGCACGCACGCACGCACGCACGCACGCACGCACGCACGCACGCACGCACGCACGCACGCACGCACGCATACATACATATATATATATATATATATATATATATATATATATATATATATATATATATATATATATATATATATATATTGATATATAACTAGTGATAAAGAAATCATAAATTGCGGTCCTAAGACCGGAAAGGCACCTATTAGTCATCAGTGCCATATACGGAAATAATAATTAGACGTACAATAGTATAGTTACTTGAGTACCTAATAGTCGTCGGTACGGTACAGGCTACTATGTTACTGAAATTGAGGCGCTAACATATTCATAGCGCGAGTTGACACGTTCTCTGGAGCTGGAGATGTTTCCACATGCGATTTCTGCAGCTGGTCTCCGCAGGTTGGATCCACAAGCTGACTCCTCCAAGCAGGGTAGATACGGTGCATACTCGTGACAGTGAAACAGAACAGTGAAGTAGCATCTATTAGATAGTCTCTATAACTAAATCATAATTTATACTGAAGAGAGAAAGTTCTCCGTCCGGCAACGGAAATAATAAAGGGTTGCCCATTGACAGAGAGGGCTGTATAAACATTTTAAGCAGAAACATAACTAGGCACACGGTGCGGGATGCGTCGCATAGCTCTTGCGGCGCATCTAGCATAGTCCACCAGACTGTGGGCAAAAAGTTAATTAAAACTCACACGACATGCAGTGCGGAATTTAGTGTCCACTTTTCGGCGTGGTTGGCAGATCCGGCGAGTTGTCCATCAAGAATCACCGCAGCTCTACATCGCATAGGATTACATTCCGGGCCCACACGGCCCCTTCCGCAGAAGTTGCGTTAGGAAAGTTCGGATGCGGAAAGTCTACTTTACATTTAGTTTATTACTCCCGGATGGACGTCCGGGAGTATCCAAAATTCCGTGGAAGCCGAGGACGTCCTACACCGCGGATGTGCTGGGATCCGTAAGACACCGGTTGAAGATAAATGGTAGGTCAGCAGTTCACATCCGTCATCCAGGTGGTCCAGTCGTCCTGCGCGGCCGGCTTTCAAGCCGGCGATGCTCTTGATCCTTGGTTTTTCATCCCTTTTCTCACTGTGACGTCAGGGCTGGGCGCCTCAACCAATCAGCGGTCAAGCGCCAGCCAATCAGCGTGCTGCTATGCTAGTGACGTATCGACCACGTGTACACAGATCTTTATATTTAGTTTAATATATACACGCGGCTACGACGTTATAGCAATATTCCGAGTATAATTTAGCGGGGAGCTTCGACGATAACTCAGCCATTTCTGGGCCGATTTTAAAATAGTTTACAGTTTTGGAAAGCTCGTTTAATTTTGGTCCTGAGTGATACCAAGAAAAACGAGTACGCATAGATTATAAGCATTTGCTAGTACCTACTCGGTACACCATAGGTAAGCACTCGCTTCCAATTCCGAGACGTGTTTTCATGGAAGCTCTGACGCGCGCGCATGCGCACCACGCGTTTTATTGGACCGATTTTTAACAAGAAACCTCTCGTATAGGGCTTACATAAGCTTATTGCTCTACCCAGGGGTGCTCTTTAGAACGAATCCGGCCTTGCTGGGTCGGCCGATACCCGTCCGGTTAATCCGTGATACACAATTTACGTTCACCATACCTGGATGGTGGCGGCATCAGTTAGTCAATCAATTGTTCCTTAGGGTTAAAATGATGAATCCAGTTATTAATATTGTAGAGTTGAGCGCTGACGCTGTACAATCTTCGTTCCCTTCCTCACTGGAATGGCTTGGACGTAGCATAGTTTGGAGGGTGGAATTGTGCACCTCAATGTGATGAAACGAAATAAAAATTAACATATGATGATCTCATTCCGTATAAATTAATATAAATTTCTTAGTTGTGAAGTTGAATCAGAGACACAAGTCCACGGGTGAGTGCACACATGTACACATGCAGGCGCGCATACACGCGCGTACGCAGGTCAGAAATATCAGTGACAGAATATCATTAAATATCGAACGTGAAATGTTTACTACTATGTCTGCTTGTCGAAGAACATTGAGGAATAATTAATGATATCTACCGGAACGTATTGTGTTAATATTTACCTCATTTCTGGTGACACCAAGAAGTTTCTATTTATAACAAGACACGCTGCTCTAAGATACCGCCACCCATTTGATTCTTAGAGCCACGGGGCTCATGTTACTGTCCTAGGCAGCAACAACTCTGCGCGGATACGCAGCAACAGCTCCCTATCTAATTATTTTCAAAATAGTCAGCAGGATATTTATTTCGACTTAAATGTTGTACACCGGGCCATTCCCTATGAAACGGTTAATATGGGGTATGTCACGTGACCAGGTACTACACATATATGTATTCTTAAAGGTAAACATCTATGTATATAGTCACATATGTGTTTGATACCATCATTGTACAGGGATTAATCGTTAAAATGTGTCTGATATCAGCTTAAGTATCATTTCATCGATAACTCTACTATGGTGTGATATGGCAACAAACCTTAGCACACGCGCTCATATATAGACACTTGATTGCAAACATATGCAAGAAAATTAAATTGTGTAATTTATGTGACTTATGTAAAATGTAATAACTATGAGTGTGTTTGTTATTTATAAATCGTTTCTGTAAGGTGGTAAATACTACATTATCACGGAATAATTAGACTTAATAAGTATAGGTGTTATTTCTTTTCTCGTACTGGTTTTAATGTTTTGGATCAGTGTGGGCTGAAGGATGCTCCACACAGGTCTTTTTGTCAATTAGTGTTAATCTTAATGTGAGTGTATCCATTATGATGAAGCACAGAGGCAAAACTGTGAAATTTGCACTCGTATGTGCCCTACTGTCATCAGTGAGTATCATTCTCCCCCTCCTCCGCCTCCTCCTCCTACTCCTCTTCCCCTTCCTCCTTCACACCCCCTCCTTCGCCTCCTCCATTATTATTATTACTGAGGTCACGCAAAACTACATTTGTTATGCTACATACCGTGAGCCAAAATTGGCTAAGTGTGACCTACTTTTCAGACTTGATCCGCCACTATTTAAATTATATCGACCTTGTTCAATACACAGGAGAATCACATGTTTAAAGCAACCTGTTGTTTTAGGCATAGGTTCTTAAAATTTGCAAGATATATTGCAAAAATAATGTATATATTTAAAGGTAGGTGATTTATTAACGATGAATGTCTACGAACGACAAATATGCACGCATATGCTCATATACACTAATTAACTTATTTTATTGCAGAATCTGGTAAGGGATATATCATCGGAAATCAGTGGTTCAACTACTCCTGAGGCAGGTAAGATACATAGGCGCTGTAAGCTCTGCGCTTACTGAGTGATGACGAGCTTCCCGACCCACCTGCTCGTTAACTCATAATCTTTTGAAATTTCCCTTTTAGTTCTCAGTGTTTCAGTTTAGTTTCAAGATACCTATGTAGGAAAGCTGCTGAAGATTTTGAAACCAATTTGACTGGAGCCTGTTGCTGACAATGGCAGCGTAAGGCAGCAACAGCTCCCGCCCAAATTATTTTCAAAATACTCAACAGAAAAGGAATAAGGGATTGTTAAATAAAAACAAAGTTTTTCGGTCAGTGGTAAATTTATGATGCCGCCAGAAACGCAAAATTATGACGTAATAAAAGTAAAATATTACGCTTCGGGGTCCATTACATGTGCATGGCCCCACACTTAACCAGCCACAGATTTCACAAGCTCCGAGTCGTAAGCGGGCAATATTTAATATACACCTGTGCAAAAGTTAAGCACCGCCCTATTTTTACGCACATGCGAGGGTATATTCATGTGCTATGAAGAAAGCAATAGCATAAACATTTATGTACCCATCCATCTTAGTGCAAGAGGTAATAATGCAACTAGAGGAATGCTGATTATGATTGTGGGGAAACACTGTATGTTTTTGTTTGAACTTGAAAACGAGGCCTGAATATGGTTACGTTGACACAACTGACAACTATTGCCCTACAGTTGACACACGTGGCTAGATTGTCATTAATGGTGTCTGAAAACGAAGTTTAACATCTGTGCACGAGTTTGAGACTGTCATTATTAATACCGGGTATATCCACCTTGTGCCTGGATGACGGCCTGGACACGACGTCTCATGCTGGTCACCAACCGACTGATACGCCATTGTGGTATTCGTTGCCATTCAAGATGGAGTGCGTCTGTTAATTCCTGTAGGTTCTGCACAGGAGGATCCCTCTTCTCACCATGTTTGCCAGAATGTCCCAGATATGCTCAATAGGGTTCATGTCAGGGCTCCTTGCTGGCCATGGTAGGGTTTCGATGGCATTCTGGCGGAGGTATTCATGCACAGCTCTAGCACGATGTGGCCGGGCGTTGTCATCCATGAATATAGTGTGGGTTCCAGGTGCATGATTTACAAAATGAGGGACCACAACTCTATCCAGTATGGAATCTTGATATCTTTGTCCATTTAGTGTTCCAGGTACAGTCAACAGATCCAGCTTACAATCAAATGAGATGCACCCCCATATCATAACGGAACCTCCACCAAATGGAACTTCTTCCATGATGTTACGTTGGTCGTACGCCGTGCGTCTGGATCTCCATACACGAGTTCGACCATCTGTGGCATGAAGCAGGAACCGACTTTCATCGGACCAGTGTACCCGTCTCCAGGATCTCATGTTCCAGTGTCTTCTTTCGTTGCACCACCTCAGACGCTCCTCTTTGTGGTGTGCAGTGAGGAGAGGACGTCTGACAGGTCTCCTAGCTTTCATGCCAGCAGCATACAGTCTCCTTTTGACGGTAGACATTGACACTCTATTGCGCGTTTCCCATTGCTGGCTGAGTACTCTGCTGTTGGTGAATGGAGATCTCCTAACAAGGCGTACTAGGGCTCGATCATCACGGGCAGTAGTCTTCTTCGGTCTTCCAGATCTAGGCCTGTCCTTCACCTCGTTAGTTTGCCCATGTTTTGCAATCAAACGACTGATTACAGTATGGTTAATGTTCAGCTGTCTGCCAATCTCTCTGCATGACATACCAGTGGTATGCATGCCTATGATTTGCCATTTCACACGATCACTTAACCTTCGTCTTACCATAGCGGTTCACAATCAAGAGCTAATTCTCTCTGTACAAATAAACCACGGTCATGAACACAAAATTCCTAATCTTGTCGCCTAAATCTGTATGTAATGTTCTACACCTCAAACTGGACTTTTACATAACTGAACACGTGTGCTGTTTCCCGCCACGCACGGACATCAAGCGGCGTGAAGTCATGCATGCATGTGCATTTCGTACTTGGAATTATGTCAGCTAACGCGGGGACAAAAAGTATGGCAGCCTAGTTGTACCATCATGTTTCTACGTTCTATTGTTTTTGCTGGTGCTTAACTTTTGCACAGGTGTATATATAAAATATAAAAATACCTTTTATATTGCAAATGCTTCTGTATAACCACTGTGTTGATTTCAAATAAATATCTGACTGACCACGAAAATCGGTGATCATCTTAGATTGTCTGAAATTGTCTGAAAGTCATTAAACTACTCGTGGAACATAAGGCAAATCCAGGCCACGAGCCAAACCTGTACATTAGATAACTGGCCTATTCTTGTGCTTCCATGTATAATTCGCAATTTATATTAACGTCACGGTGACCTAGTCCAGTGCATGTTTCAGCCACGAAGCCGTGTCAAGTAAGGATAGATCGACAAAGTTGATTTTTCAAATAATTCTTTAATGGCATTTCTGTTTAGTAAGTGATTCCGTTTTCACTAAGAAGAGAGGAATTCAAATGATATGATAGATACATAGATAATTTATTCACAATAAGCCTTAGGCCCTTGAGTGTGCACTGTACAGCATACATGCTTGGCGGATACCTTAGATTAACAAAATTAAATTAAATACGTGTTCAAATTATGTATGTACAAATAGAAAGTTTCTCCTAGCAGAATCTGTACTTTCCTTGTATTTCAATGATAAAATAAAACTATACGCTGTGTACGACTGTGCGGATAATGAATAGATCCAATCTGTCACCCAGGTATACAAAATCCAAATGACGTAATACTCCGTCGTTAATATATGAATTGTATGTCTCTGGCGAACCTACACTTTCTAAACATTATGTTAAGTATTTTGAGATTAACCTGACTGAGCGCTGTTACTGCCCAGGCAGCAACAGCGCTCAGTCAACTTAGTCACAAAATGCTCAACAGCTCATCTGTACAATTACCGTGAAATTAGAGTGTAGGAATTCATGGTTAAGAGTGTTAAGATCGATTCCAACACGTCGTATTTACATTATATTTACTACCTTCCAGAAAAAATCTATCATTAGGAGCAAAACTTGACCATATCGTCCACTACTGATCTAAACGTCAAGTGCATTCATACAACTATCGCTATAGGGGGATCCCACCTGTCGCTCAAAATATCTGACATCATAATCAATTACGTCACTGGCTCGGTGGCGTCATAATCAGATTGACATAAACGTGGGATAGTCCTTCACTAACTAACATCAAATGTACGAATTGTATATTTTGATAAAAAATACAATTAAATGAACATTATTTTGACCATTTTGAAACTAGCCCCCAGTCAATCGGTTTCCAAATGCCAACACCTATGTATTTAGCTATGCATTTAGCTTGAACATTTGATTCTATAAATTCATGTTTCTCATAGTTGAATCGATTTCAACGCACCTACAAAATGGAAAAAGCTTAGCTAAAATGGATGCACATAGCTTAAATGGATCCCTCCATTGGGTTTGCCAAATCCAAATAAAACCCCATACATAGTCTCTCCTTGACTCTGGAGAAAATGCTTATTCTGTGAGTTCATTACGTTTTGAGAAAAGCCGCATGTATAAAAGCAGCAAGTTTCCTTAAAACTATACCGTTTGTTGAATTTAGAAGTTGCGTTAGCTTATAAACACTTGTGTGCTTCCAGTAATACTTTTTGATAAACGTTTTGCGTAATTCAGAATACACGGAGCATACAATTATGAAATGGTTCTCATCTTCAATGTCATCACAGAAATGGCATGTTCTCTCATTGAATTCTATAGGCATAGGCATGTGCCATCTACCGGCTTCTATATTAAGTCTATGAGATCCGGTACGGATTCTACATAGAGCATGCTGATGTTTGATAATTCTAACTTTATTTAAATAACATTTATAAGAAAGTTCATCTGAAATATGCTTATATAAACGGAACGTATTATTAGTTTCTAACTGGCCTCCTCATTCCTGAAAGAAAATGTCTTTTGTTAATATCACCCTATGAAATATTCACTATCCATATTTTGGCATTACGTTTCCCATATGTGACTAAATCCTCGTGAACATAGCATATGGCTAAGACGTTTGACCCAAGTATTGCTGTAATTATTTGTAACCCAGTCATTATACATCGCATTATAAAGACATTTTGCTATTTTATTTTCGCTAAAGTCTAATAACTTAAACCAATATTTCAAGATTCGTAATATAACATTTGCAATGCGAATGTGGCCTTTTTACATTGATCTGCCAGACATTTTGTGCCTCCGTAAAGGAGCCAGTTGTAGTGAATAGAATTCCAAGATATTAAAAATTTGCAACAATTTCTAATTCAATTTCATTATAATAACATTTATCATTTAACATTTTGTCTCAATCTACCCCCTTTCCGAAAGACCATAACCTTTGTTTTTTCAATATTTACCGTCAAGCACCATTAATTACAGTATTGAGACAAACAGTCCAAAGCTTTTTGCAGATCATATTTGCTTTCTGACATTAATATTATGTCCTCAGCATACAAATTTAAGAATAGTTTTAAAAATTCTAAATCAATGCCATCACATCCATGTGTGGAAAACTCATCCTCCAAATCATTTAAGTACATGTCAGATAAAAATGGAGATAATCTTTCGCCTTGCAGTACACCAGTTCGGCATTCAAAATTTCGAATAATGTATGTTATTCGAAATCTAGTCTACGAGGCTTGATTATAGATGAGGAGCTCAGGCAATTTTGTAAGGCTCGCGCATGTAGTCAGCCATTGTTGGAGTTTTCTACCTTCGGGAAAATACGGGGACAACAACAGGCTTTAACGAAAGGCACAATATCTCTGAGCCAAAGAAGCGAGTAAAGAAATTTGGCAGGACCAAAGCTTAGAAAAAAGCATGCAGAGGCATAATGTTTTTCTCTGTCGTGCTATTTACGCGTGGCCGACGTAAGGATAGGTGCCATGTGAAGAGTGTCAGCAGTGGGTACACGGCTCTTGCCCAGGACTTGAGGACGAAAAAGGTGACAATCTCTATGACCTGTGCAAATAGGTATCATTTTAATACTCATGGCTTGATCACACTTCTCAAAGACATGGCACAGATTAATATTGGCAATTAGTGTCCAATCCTTACACTGTAATGTTTCTTTCTGCAATGGCTAGATAGTTCCCTTTTTTCCCCCGCCGGAGATCCATTTTGCCCCAAGTATGAGGTAAAACGGGGCAAAGTGACATTTTTAGTTTATTTTAGTTTAACGTTTAATAGTTGGAAAAACCTAGACACGATTTGTTGTTTGTATAGATCTATGTGGTATTTATGTTTTCAATAAAGTTTCAAAGTTGTTAATATAGGTCTCTTCATTTTATGTCAATTGAAATTTAACGTCCTCGTTTTGCCCCATTTTCCCCTAGGTCTTGATTTATATGATATTGGGGGCAGGCATATGCAATCATGCTGCATTCGTGGATCCTGTCTCTGTTCAAAGAATGGCCTATGGACAACACACCGAGAGTCTCTTTTTAATTATTATAAATCGAGTTATGTATTGTCGGGGACTAGCTTAGGTCCTCGCGAGTCTTGCAGAATAATTAATTAATTAAAAAATAATAAACTCAATTTTAAACACATGTATTATATAAACATAACAAGGCTGACAACGGTCATATCCCCAAGCCTCCTCTGGCCAACTGCTTTTATTACAACCACCTGAGCACCTGTTGCGGTCACTCCGTCGCGTCGCCATGCTATTTTAGTAGATGCAGCACTTAATGACCTGACACGGACATAAGTTGGATCTCAATAGAGAGGTTGGTTGGTGAGCAAATAAATCGACACATTATGTGTTCATTAACAAGGCTGAGCAACCTGATAGTAATTAACTGATTAATGGGTAGTCATTATCTCATCATGGTGGCTATCACGAGCATACCTATTGCCCTCGATCCTGAAGGCAAAATATTCACTTAGTCAACCCACCCCATCCCATCATCCACTAATCTATTTACTATTGGGTTGAATACATTTAAAAAGTGGGTTTTGTACTGTTACCTTATTTATGTTTCATGTTTATTTTATTATATAACAACATTTTGTTTATTTGTACAAATACTTGTAAATAGCATGTGGAATTTTGAATATGCGCCTTTAATAGTCTGGTGTTAAGATATGGTACACGTTAACTAACGGTTTGATGTATCAATAATGTCTATCCATCAAGAGTATCACATAGGATGGTATAGTCGCATCATAGCTGGATACTTCCCTGATTAAGATGGTAATCGAGAGGCCGTGGTCTGCACATGTGTGTACCGACGACTTTGTGCAAACGTGACCGCATTGGCCCCCCATGACGGTATGGGAGCATGTCTCTGTCTGCACGAAATGACAGCAAAGAGGCGTACCATTTTGACATTTTGATTTGTGAATTTTAATACACATTGCTTGATGTTTCATAGCTGGTTTGTCTAACAGCTGTGGATGAAACTATTTTTCAAATATTTAAATGTTCATTAGTGTACCATTTTATATTTTCTCCTTTGTTATTTGTATGCTGCCTAAGGTATTGTGTTCTACAGTTGAGTATGGTTATGATTTAAAAGATAATTACCAGATATCACTGCTTATTTTCCTCATCATTGTTGCACACAATATTAACATATTGATAATCGAAGAGTATATATTATGGAAATACGCCATTCTGGTAAAGATTTAGTATAGATACTTTAGTTATGACAGGCTAATTTAAATTTTACACATAGAACTATCTATCTCTAGTACTGTATTTAAATAAACAGGAAAACAGCTGCTGGGACATATTTTCTGAAACGTGTTGTTTGCTAATTGTTGCACTTTCTGACCTTGGGAATCGTTTGCATTGTCTGATATTTTAACGCCGTTTTCTTGGAACACTTCTCAGTGGGTGGGCAAGTCAATGCTTGATTGTAGGATAGTAATTTCTATTGATGGGTATTTCTATATCGATGGTGGCCTGTGCGCTTGCTGATCCATGTAGCTATGCCTGCTGTGTGACGCCATCATGTCGGGGACCAGCTTAGGTCTGCGCGAGTCTTGCAGAATAATTAATAATAAAATAATACGCTAATTTTTAAAACAAATATATAACATTGCGCTGTTTATTCACATGCGGTTGTAAAGGCTGATAACGGTCAGCTCCCCGAGCCTCTTCAGGCCAGCTGCTTTTATTACAACCAGCTGACCACACGGGCGGTCACTCGGTTTCCACTGCATATAACTAGCTCTTTGCTAAGACGAGTTATTTGGCCTTAACTGATGAGAGAGAGAGAGAGAGAGAGAGAGAGAGAGAGAGAGAGAGGGAGGGGAGGGAGGGAGGGAGGGAGGGAGGGAGGGAGGGAGGGAGGGAGGGAGAGAGAGAGAGAGAGAGAGAGAGGAGGGAGGGAGGGAGGGAGGGAGGGAGGGAGAGAGAGAGAGGGCGAGAGGGGGAAGGGAGGGAAGGAGGGGGGGAGGGAGGGAGAGGGAGGGAGGGAGGGGGGGAGAGAGAGAGGGAGGGAGGGAGAGAGCGAGCGAGAGAGAGAGAGAGAGAGAGAGAGGAGGGAGGGAGGAAGGGAGGGAGAGAGAGAGAGAGAGAGGGAGGGAGGGAGAGAGAGGGGATGTGGCGAGAGAAAGTGTGATTAATTACTATATACATATGCCTCGTTCTCTAATATTTACAACAGTATATATATATATCATTTTTCTTCATTTGTAGACACGCGTGCAGATAATCCTTTGGTCAACTTCTTCGAGACCAGTAAGTTTCTCATGTTCATTTGTTGTCTGTTTAGATGTAGCCTATATTAATTTCTGAACTGATCTGGTATGGATGCGTGCAGGTACATCCGCGACTGAGCCCATGGCTGTTTTCACTAATAACGTTATAGTACGGTTAAGAAATAACTTAAAATATTTCCAAAACAAAATGTAATGTTGAATATCTTGGAATTAGCAATTAAATCATGTCCAAAATATTTAATGGAACCTTTCTTGCATCGTCTTCAAAATGGAGCAATCCAGTTTTAGCTATGCCCCGCCCGCGCTACGTCCGTGTTGGGATCGATCGATACCCGCACTCCCTGAATTTCCAGAATACTATACAGGTAAGTTGTTGACTATTTTGAAAGTAATTTGACTCGGTGCTGTTGCTGTCTATGGCTGCAACAGCGCCCAGTCAAATTATTTTCTAACTATTCAACAGCATGTTTAGTAAATAGTAAAGACATACAATGCGTACTATAACGCATAGTCCGTCATCAATATGCGTTCGTGATGAGGTTATCTACGCCATTCATGACGTACTTGCATGACGTAATTGATTATGACCTCATTATTCACCTCATGTAGTTGACTATGAAGTCATATGGTTGATGGAAAAACTGGAATCATCCATTGTACGCTTCACTCACATATGAGCTGTAAAGTAAGAGACAGATAGTTATTTTTGCTAAACACGTGATAGGTGAAGTATTGGAGACAGAAGATAGACTTCCCATTCCTAAGCGTGTTTACATCATTCCAAAATTAAACCTCATATGGCACATGGTGGTCCGGGGTGGGGAGGGGGATAAAAAAAACTTCAACCTTTTTGAACACTAGCTATTGCTACTAGCGCATGATCAACAACCCTCCCCAACCCTCCACCCCCACCCCACCCCACCCCTCCAACCCCCACCCCTTCCAACCCCACCCCATCCACCGCCCCCCCCCCACACACACACCACCACAACGCCACACTAGGATATTAAAACTAATCTATTGATCACCTGACCTTATAAACAACCAGCAGGTGTTTTAAGGCCAGACCATGTGGAGTATATAGTTAATATTTTAATCAGGATTCTAGCAAGCTCACTGAGATTATAAACACACATCGACCTCTCCATATGTAGCCTACTACCTGAAGTAGTAGTAGTAGTAGTAGTAGTAGTAGTAGTAGTAGTAGTAGTAGTAGTGGTAGTAGTAGTAGTAGTGATAATAATAATAATAATAATCCAAGACATGTTTCAAATATTCACAGTAAAGTCTGACAAGGAGTTTAAAAATAAGCTATTTCCTATTGATGGAGATACCGGTAAACTACAGCATGCGCCTACAACAGCCTCATTGGAGCCGGGGAAATCCAGTAAGTAAGCGAAAGGCGAAAAGATAAAATTATATATACAGTCAATTTGAGCATATGTCTAAGGAATAGAAATTAACGAAATCCCGAAGCTGGTATATCTCTTTGTAGTCTAGTCCATATAAGGATAGGCCTAGAAAAAATTGCAACATAATATTTTTACCTGTCCTTAGGTACAAGATTATAAAAAATTCCTAATAGCTCCCACACTGAGAAAGGACCTATTTAAGATAATTTAAAATGCCCGCCTAAAATCATGTATTAATCTGAATATCTCACTTATCGTTGGTTTTAGACCCATACAATGTATTAACTATAGATAGAAAAGTGATACCAAAGAGTTGATATTTCATGTTATTAACACTATATGACGTCCAGATAGCAGTGTATGCGTCACCACTGCTCATGATGACGTTATTATGGCGTCAAAGAGCAATTTGTCACCATTCAAGCATATTCGATCCAGGTTTTACGTTTGTTTATGTTATACACACACTATCATACACTCACTTTCCTCTGCATGAAGACTAAAGTCCTAGTAATATTTATACGAGACCAATGTCAATGTCATCAAATTCTGCAAGATCTGCTTGACAACTTGGAACGTTGGTGCAGTTAACACCGCTGCATTCATAGCATGCATCTGAACAATGTAAGTCATGCTTTCTGTCACTGACATCGAATAACTTTCAGAATGCAATCACGAGCCGGTAGACTATCCATAGTCATGGGAACAAAGTTCCCTGACGGCACTGCCATCCGAAACCTTCTGGATTTAAATTCTCACGCTCCCCGTCAATAACTTGACATGGTAGAAAGCCCGAAAACTATGATACCTAGCAGCAAATTTTGAACTTGTAGAGAGGAAACACTGCTGACCACTCTTTCACGAAGCCTCAGAGTAGCCAATATATCATTCTCATTGCCTTCATACTGGCAAACCGATATCTTTTCACCAGCCAGCTGAATGTCCTCCTTCATAGAAACGTCGTAAAAGTCGTATGCATGTAAGGATACATTCATTGGTCTGTATCGTTCTAAGACGAACACATTTCCCTATGCCGCATAAACGTGATGTTGTATCCCAATCGCCTAAGGCATGAAGTACAGGTAGACAGTGAGCCACATCATCAACAATTTCTCCTCGAAGAAAATTAATGCTACAAACGTTGCATCTGCCTGTCCTGTTTCTTTGGCGTATCCGATCTGTAGAGGCCAGGTTCTGCAAAGTAACACACTAATGTGTCTGTGTCTTCCGCAATAATATGGGTTGTGCCTGATTTGGCACACTCAACCCCTGTCAATGCTAGCAGAGCATCTGCATCATCGATAGCATTCAAAGTTCCAACATTACTTTCTTGGAGTTTTTCGCACAATAGATTAATGAAGTTCTGTTTATTTGTTGATTTCGCCAAGAAATTATTCTTCTTGGACGTGAGTGCCATGTTGTTTGAGAATATCACTTTTGGTCCCACTGCTCCATTGACCGTCTCCAATGAGTCGTATCCTTGTTCGATGGCCCAGACGAATATCCATCAAACACAACAGTTGTATTGTTGAATGTCTTTACGTAGTCCACGTACATCGTAGCAATGTCATCAAATGTAGCACCTTTCTTCCACTGAAATCAGTGAATCCCATACATATCACTTGGTGTTTTTTCTGAATGAAACTCGAAGGCATCCTGTCCTTCCATTTTCGTCAGTATAACATTCCCAACTTCATTTACCTTGTGTTGATTACAAGCGGGATCAGCTGTAATTCCTGTGGCAATGTTATACAATTCGTCATTTGTTAGAAAGTGACAATATTCTAAAATCGTCGCCTCGGACATGTCTTTAGGTTGCTCAGAAGTTCGGTACATTGCTTCTGTTAGCTCCTGCATGGCTTCATTGATTTCTGCACATGCTAAAAGCCAATGTGTTCGTTGTGACTCACCCATCCCTCGTCTACGCATCAGGCCTCAGGTGGTCTTGATTGTCCTCATCAAGGATTGTTCTATTACCAGGTCACTTGCAAGACTGGCCAAGAATCTATCACTTACTCACACCATAAATAGTCCGGCCATGAACGTGTTGTAAATGTCTGGCCTTGTATTCTCTTGCTTTATCAGGTCTTGCAGATGTAAGTACACAGAATTCACGTAATGGCTTTTTTAAAATTATCCGCGAACAAATATTATAGGAACTAAATTTAATCTACAAAGTATATTAACTGGCACTATTATACGCGGTCTAAGTATCCAGTACGAACGAGGATTACGGCCTTGTTCTCATACAGCTGCTATTTCGGTAAAACCAGGTATATCCGCTAGCGTTCTCATTGGAATGCCTCTTGTTCCGGAATAAATATGTCACTTATTTCAGAAAATAACCTCACAAAATCGGCGGTTTATCCTTGGATATATATCGTTATTACTACCCCATGTGAACACAACCTATTCCCTCAAAATTTGCCAGGTAGCGTTGCCGTCTGTATTTTCTCTCACTTTCCGCGAGGGTAGTGCTGTGGTTATCAGTTTATCTCTCTCACCGCCAAGTAGCGCTACTGCGTAGTCCAGGATTACCTTCCACCAGTGTGAATGCAAACAGATATATATATATAATCAACTTGATTTTAGAATATTGTCACTTTCTAACAAATGACGAATTGTATAACATTGCCACAGGATCGATCCCATGAAGGGCGAAGCGTGGGTGAAGCATAGCTAGAGATGGGCGGGACATAGATAACACTGGAAAGGTCTATTACTCAACAAATTCGACTTTCTTAATGAAATCATGTCACATGTATATTAGGAATCTGTCATGTATGATTATGCGGCATGTGATATTCGTTACTATCGGTATGCACACCTAACTAGTAATGCTACTACTAGCCCTATTAGCATGGCATATTATGTGTGAATTGTAGGCCTGTCCTTGAAGAATTTGGTCTAATTAACAAATTGTTGAATACTTTGAAACTAATTTGGCTGGGAGCTATTGCTAAGAAGCCATGGTTCAACGTGTCAAAGTCCTATTCAAATGGATGCCCTCATTAACGATCATTGCAAACATAAATATATATATGTGTGTGTGTGTTGTAATATTTGAGGCGTTTATATGCTAGTTCCCAATGCTAGGGTCTAGACTCACGCCTGGCCTTTATGGTTTCTGTTGAATTCTTGTGAATTCTTGTGACGTCGGTTTGTGCATTAGCTTGTGTCTCTTTCTGTGTGTGTGTGTGTGTTGATCGTTGTCTCTCGATTTTGTCTCATGTTGCTGTTCTTTTCCATGGCTTTTTTTTGTTGCTCCTCATGCTTGGGCGTGTGTAATGGGGATGGCCTAACCTGGACCTAACAGGGGTGGGTAAGGGATGGGGTAGGTGTTGGGTCGGGGGAGGTGCGTACGGTCTTATGACCTGATGCACCCAATGGGGGGGGGGGCTTTAGGTCAGAGACCTCCCGGCCCCTTTGGGGGGAGTGGGGAGGTTGGGGTGTGGGGTCTTTCGGGTCCTGGGACCCATTTGGTCTTCTGGCCATCATCCGAGCAGGCACCAGCGCGCACTTGTTTGATTTTGTTTGGTTAGGTAGCCCGTATGGTGACTGTGTCCGTCCGAGGACGAACTCGGTCAGTCATCCGGGTTACATCCCTCCATAGTCCCCTCGAAAATTCCGAAAGATTCTAATTCTAGCAATTTGGTTTTGGTTTTGTAATCCGTATGTTGCGTGGTTCCATCCGAGGAGGGATCCATTCAGCATCCGGTTTACTTTGACTATGCCGAAATTTCTTGCCTACCTAACCCTAGCTCACGTTCACACAGTGATGGGCACTGTGTGACGGGACCTCAGTTTAAAGTCCCATCCGAGAAGACTGAGTTATATCAATCAAGCGTTCGTGACGAACTTATCTACGCCATTCATGACATATAGTTGATGTTGACGTTATCCTACACGTTACGTAATTAATATTGACGTCATATGATGGATGGATAAACTATAAATGTCCATTTCATCAGTTATTGTAAAATATCTTGAATTTTATGATGAATTCAGTTTTCTCGATTTTCAGCAGGTTTGCATACAAATCTGCCGACTGAAACTCCTAGAAGTGCTGGGGCCGAACCACGTGAAATAGTGCCCAGTAATAAAGCCAGTAAGTTCAAATGATCGATCCTCAAATCTAGTAATGCAATCAAAGCCAGTGGGGTGGGGGCGTCCATTTATAGTTATACCCACCCATTTCTAACAATAACCCGCCCATTTCTAGTTAAGCTCCGCCCATTTCTAACAATAACCCGCCCATTTCTAGTTAAGCTTCGCCCATTTCTAGCTAGGCTATTACCCGCCCATTTCTAGCTAAGCTCCGCCCATTTCTAACTATAACCTGCTCATTTCTAACTAAGCTCCGCCCATTTCTAGATATAACCCGCCCATTTCTAGCTAAGCTCCTCCCACCGACGTACGTATGCCGAATATACCTTGAACTATGAATTACCAGCATCCTAATTTCACGCTAACTGTGTAGGTAAGTTGCGGAATATGTGGTATCATTAGCTCCCAGTCAAATTAGTTTCAAAACGTTCAACAGAGACAAATTCATCAAAGACATACAATTGTTACAGTTGATGGACCTATTAATTTTCATGACTGAGTTATAATACGTCATTATGACTGTGACGTCACACACTTGGTGTGGCGTAATTGATTATGACATCATATACTTGAGCGACAGACCGACTCGCCCCATTGACTGAAAGGTATTGAACGATGCACCATTCTCGTCAAATCTGAATATGCTTATAAGCGTTAGTAAATAAATTCATTGCAGGTATTATAACACTACCACTCTGAAAAGCTCTGATTAATCCGGATAACGCAGCTTACTGGGCCAATGCTGGGCTGATACCGGGCGGATACTGAAAGCACGGTATCGGCCTGGCATTAGCCCACTAAGCCGGGTTATCTGGGAAGCTCTTAGCTGTCCACTTACAAACTATGTCTTTGTCTCGTCAGATACGACTTTGATAATACTTGTGACGGTCCCGTCACTAATTGGTGTCGTCATTTTCGGTTTGATTAGCAGAGCAGCTTACAAACACAGACTCAAGAAATCTAAGAAATCGGAAAAGATCCCAGGTAAATATAATATTCCAGCACAGAATTCCAGTGTGTGTCAGAAACACACCCATGAAAGCCTCATCGTCAAAGTAGGATTTTTCCTCCGGCGATTGTGTGCTGGAGACGTTTGTGGGATATGAGCTTAGGCTCCACCGCCAGTTGTGGGTTCGATTCCCCGTCAATGCTAAATACCATATATTATATGAAATGTACATACATGGCAACACCTTGAATCTAATAATTTCAACCAGCAAGATATGTGGTGTTGAACATTTCGAACGTAATTGGAAAATTGTAGTAAAACTATTTTCAAATTACCAAACATTTTACCTCCATGGTAAACGAAAATTAGTCACTGCGATGTAGACGCGAAAGGGTTAATGCTAATATTTTGGCAGGTGACATTCCAGCTTACATTAGCTAGGAGCAGTTTCTTTCCTAGATAATGTTAATTCACCTTTCCAGAGTATCCATCCATCATCTGACCGCGTATGACGTCATAATCAGCTCAGCGCGTGTATGTTGACGTCACAAAGGGTTCCGGCGCTGTTGCTGCCTTAGGCAACAACAGCAAGAACCCCGTCAAATTAGTTTCAAAATATTCAACAGCTTACCTGTAGAGTTTTTTGGAAATTTATAGTCAGAGTGTTCAGAGATCGATCGATCCCAACACGAACGAGGTATGTGTGGAGCTTAGCTAGAGATGGGCGGGGCAGAGCTAAAATAGGAAAGGTTCATTGTTCTCAGTTAAATTGTTGATAGTACATGAACAAATGACACGTCCCTCGCTTCACACGGGAAATGCTACGATTTCGCAGGCCATACAAGCCCGTACAACGCGCAAAACACTTGTTTAACTAATAATATCGCATTGAATTTTCTTACGTTCACCTGGTAGTACACTTAACATATTTATGCAATGACGTCATGCTCCCAGTATGGCGAATTCCAATGCTCTCTTGAACTTGATGAGATTTCGGGAAAATAAAACTACAGCCATGTGAAGTATTGGCACATGCCGCATACCTTACATTAATGTACGATATGAGATTTTCCTTTGGGGTTATCTAGCGAAATAACTAATTCATAAAGACATAATATCTATTGTCATAGCTGTAACTATGTGAATCATCCTGTGTATATATATATATATATATATATATATATATATATATATATATATATATATATATATATATATATATATATATCCCCAGGGAAGCCAGAGCTTAGTGATATCCTACTCGCCATGCTGGACGCTGATAAGAAATGGAAACTACAGAAGCTGCTTGTAGCACGAAACCGTCTGGATATTCAGGGAGAGCTAGGACAAGGTATTGAAGCAAAATACTTGATGTACAACCAGACATGAGGCTCAGTAC
This sequence comes from Chaetoderma sp. LZ-2023a, assembly GCA_034401795.1. Lineage (NCBI taxonomy): Eukaryota > Metazoa > Mollusca > Caudofoveata > Chaetodermatida > Chaetodermatidae > Chaetoderma > Chaetoderma sp. LZ-2023a. Next base: position 11,807,997 of record CM067362.1, read on the forward strand.
AGTTAAAAAATAAGAGGTACATGTCTCCAAAACAAAACCAGGAACATGTTAGTTAGTAAGAAATCTTCTGTTCAATATATTGAAGATAATTGGATGGGAAGGCATCGCTGCCTAAAGCAGGAATGTCCTCTAATCCAATTTTGTTCAAAATATTCAGCAGTACGTTGTGTTTTATTTTGGAAACATGTTAAGTTATTTCTGAACTGTATTGTGCTGAAGCAGTATATCTGATGCGCATATACACATCAGTGGAATCTATAATTAACCTTTTGAACCCTAATTTCCCAGAATTTAAATTTCATATTACATATTCAGTTAAAATGTTGATTAATCTGTAACTAATTTGACAGGGACCTGTTGCTGCCATAGTCCACAACAGCTGCCAGCCAAACTAGCCTCAAAATAAGCAACACGACATTTATTAATTATTTTTCATTTGAGGTTTTTAAATTCAGCCTATCTTGTTTAAAGAGCTACCCCTTTAACACCCAAGCCGGCCAACAAATGCCTTCTGCCGTGGTCTAGAGAAATGTCCATTTGAAATCCAGGAGAAAACTATGTTTTTAATTTACAACCGGCATGACTGGCTATTTAAACGAGTCATTCCGGTGGTAAATCCTTAAAAATAATACTCCCTTGGTTTAGAAATGGGTATTTCTATGAGAAAATTTAACTTTTCTAGAACAAATTTGAGGGTTAAAATAATGCTAATACTTGCTGGATAATGTAGACTGGTCTGATGGACTGCTTAGCATCGATACAGTTCTAATGCTATTGACCAAGAGTTCACAACTGGGAGAAGAATGTGAATGATGATAGTGGCATACCGCGCTATATTGTGCCGTCATTGTTTGTGTATTTCTAATGTTAGAGTAAGGCCTAATTAATTTGTTTAAAATATATTTCCACCTTAGGTTTGGGACCGGCCTTATGAGCTGTGCTGCAATCGAGTGGTTTAGCCGCTTGGCTATGTGATGTTAGTTACACAATATTGAGCGTGTTACGAAGTACTACCAATGAGTTTGGAATGCAGCGGAAGAAATTAAAAGATTTATTGCTGATATTTTTATTTTTAACAAAAACAACCCGCAGATGCATTTAGAGTGAACATTTGAAAAGTTCCTTCAAAGGTTATTCCGAATACAATGCATAGATACAAACTTGTCACGGAGCTCACCAGGATTCGGCCTGCGACCTCACGAACTAGAGAGATAATTTAATGGATTGGAAAATGCTAAATATGGCATTTAGATCCCATCAAAATTGTTCGAAATTGTACACAACTTTCTTTTCTATGGACATGGTAAATGTTAACATAGTTACTAGAGCTATGCCATTGTAAAAAGCTTAGAATGAGCCAAAATAAACTTGTCTGGATCAGATCGCTAATAGTTTGAACCTACATTTGAAATTTCTCTTCTCAGTGGGCGTATTACCATAAGATATATATCTAAGTCACGACTGCCAACAACTTTCTCACTCTAATACTTCTGTGTTATTGTTGAGCACCTAGCACACACCCAGCACGCCCCATCCTCATTCCCAATATATAATATTAAAATCCCGTATAACATTAACAATCCTAAATCGAAGCTAAATACATTTAATAATACAGAATGTTTACATAGGATATTCGAGAGTAATATGGTGCAAAACATATATGTCCCATCATCCTGTTTTCTGTGTATGCGCATATACGGGCACTAGTATTACATCATGGATATTTATTTTATTTTTCACCCTGTATATAGCAATGTCTTGTTTTATGTGTAGGGGGTCCATCAATTTATAGGCCCTGCCTTCGATGGACTGCCCATTTGCCATGTATGTTTGTTTTATATTACGCATAAAAAAATTATTTTGAACTTTGAATTTTGAATCCTGACTCTTGAATCTATGTTCAGTTAATAAATAATGATATGATTGTAAATCATGTGTTTTAATGACAAGTTGAATGACCTATGCTTCAGGTGCATTTGGAATCGTCTACAAAGGCCGTTACAACCCAGACAACAATCCTCTCAAGATACAGATTGTGGCTGTCAAAACACTTAAAGGTAATGGACTAACCAGTCCTTTTAATTAGAAAATATATTAACCCCTCTTGTGGCAACTTAACCCTTTAATGATCAAACTGACCAAAAAACTACTTTGCAGTGGTCTTCAGACATGGCTATTTGAAAGACCTAGAGAAGGGTATTTTGAATATTATAACTAGCCAGTCACTCTAGTGGTAAATGTTCAAAAATACTCTTCTCTTGACCTGCAGATGGACAGTGGTCAAGTAAAAACTCATTTTCTTTACTATTTCCCCTTTTATAGTCAAGCCGGCGAAAAAAAATTCAGTGGTAAATTTACAAAAAAATTGTCTTCTAAAATTTTAATATCTTGAGAAATATTGACCATTAAAATGTTTATTTGATGTATCAAGCGGTATTTTGCGCGCTTTGAGGCGCTGGTGACATACGAGGAGTAAGAAGTACATCATTAAATTCCCATGCACGGTTAACAAGACATGTCATATAACCATGGAATTTACCTGTGCAAATGAGTTAGAAACATTGATTTGGAATGAGATATATAACTCTGGGTAATATGGCTATTATCAGAATAGCATTGTGCAGAGGAAAGGAATGATGCTATTTATCTTTTCTGACTTCTAACTATTAAGCTCTATGGAGGGATTCGACTACCACTTAAGTATCTTATGGTATAATCAAAATACGTCACACGTTAGCTGATGACACAATTAAGTTGTGCAGGTGCAACAGGAAAGGGGCAAATCTCCGACAGTAATCTGACTAAATAGACATTATGTTCAACATTTTGAATATAATTTGACTGGGACTAGCATAGGCAGCAACAATGGCAAATCTAATTAGTTTCAAAATATTCAACAGCCTAGTTTTATAACTTTAGAGTGAGATTCTGGGGATTCAAGTTTTAAAGAGATAAGAAAATAAAACATGAATAGTTGGTGACATTTCTAAACGATGACAGCTCAATATATATATATGAAATGACTTTTCAATTAGTAGAGAGGTGCATAGGCTCTCAGATTGCTGGTCTGGTTGATGAAGCTATTATGATGGCAGAATTCAAGCATACCCATGTCCTTTCCATCATTGGTGTGTGCATGAGAGCGGAGGATGGGATACCGCTACTCATGCTGCCGTATATGGAACATGGTGATTTGAAAACGTATCTGAGAAAGTTCGTATTTGAAGATTCTGCAGAACAGGTAAGAAGAAGAAAACGAAGAAGAAGAGGAAGGAGGAGAGAGCTGAGGAAGGGGTGGGGGGAGAGGAATGAAGAAGATGACGAAGAAGAGGAAGGAGGAGAGGGGGTGAGGAGGGGGGGGAGAGGAAGAGGAGATTTTAAAGTGGTGAGGAGGGGGGGAGAGAAGAAGAAGAAGAAGAAAAGAGGAAGGAGAAGAGGGGTGAGGAGGGGGAGAGGGGGGGGGGGGAGAAAGAAGAGGAAGAAGAAGACAAGGAATTAGAATGTTCATAAATATGGCTTATCTGAACATGTAATAAAGTTTTTAATTATAAAATCTGTGCCTGTATTATGGCCTAGTTCTATTCGTTAGAGGACGAGGACGTCATATGAGTGACAAGATCCTATGATAAAAAGTAAAATTGGACAATTTTATTTTATGTGTTATATAATCTCTTAGCACATTGATTTGCTAGGAGTGTATGATAGATTTTCATTATATTTGTGTTCAAATGCCTCAATTACGAATACAGGAAGAAGACACATGGAATGATCACAAACATGATGTTTAAAATGCTGCCAAAATGGGTTATTTAAATTTGCTTGAAATCGTCCAATACAATAAGTGTCGATGAAATGTTTGTACATGGCGTGGCACCTTTATTGTTTTGCCAAAATTCGCTTGAAGAATATAGATGTATTGGTGAAGCTACGCTCAGACGCTGGAAAACTTCAGTATATGTTTATATTTCAGCCAGCAGAAGAAACGCAACTTCTCCTGTTCTGCCTCCAGATAGCTCGTGGCATGGAGTATCTAGCAGAGCAAAAGTTCATACACAGGGACCTGGCTGCCAGAAACTGCATGTAAGGCTTAAGATCACAGTGTCGATGCAATACTGGTAAAAAAAACACGTGTAATTTTGTGTTAAACACTTAATGTAAAGTCAGACAAATGCTTTCTTTGTGATGTCTTAATATACGTAGAACCGCCGCCTAGTGAAGTATGGTAGGAGCTAGCATTGGTAAAGAAATAGAGAGCTCAAATCGGTATAGTCCGCTGGTAGGAGGACCGGAATCACCACTGGAAGAGATTTCATCCAGCTATTCTAGATCAGTTTTTGTATGTAGATTACAAACCTGAACTTTATTCAGCCAGGTTCGGGGGTCGGGTGGGGTGGGTGTTTCCAAGGGTGGGGGGGGGGGGGGGCGTCAACGGTAAACAAAGGTAAAATGTGGCCAATTATAACAGTTTACTATATAACTAATTGCTTTAAACAAAGTTTATTTTAGTCTATGCGGGAGCACAATAAGTTATGTCTTATTAGCGTGTCTCCCACTTACGTACAAATATATTACATTAAATAAATCAAGAGGCGAATAATAATATTGCCAACTGTCACAACAGTAATAGCAACAATAACATTAATAATACTATATATATAACTAATTCTGAAAGGTGAATGTATTGGTTCTACTCCTTTATGCTTTCATGTGCCTAATCTTTATAAAAGTAACAAACCAAATTTATTTGAGTGGCTGACCTTAAATCAAATGTCAACAAATGACAATCCAAGCAAAACCGATACAATATGCTTAAAATGATGCTTAAATCCATGGTATATTATAATGTTTTCCATTGAGCAGATTCATAATTTACACAAAAAACTGAACTATAAGGATGGTGTGCATAAGGTGGGCGTAGGCTCTTCTGGTACAATCAATGGCGTGTTCAGTGGAACACATGAAAATAAACCGTGGATGTTTCACGAAAGCTTTAGTGAAGCGTTGCACCATCTGTTGAATGGACTTGTGGACATTATTCAGAACAATGTCCCCACATATGCTGCTCAGGAACTTTCAGAAGAACAACAATATCAGCAGACCAAATACCAATGTCTTCAAGGAAACTATGGCAACACTCCACAGTTCTGGGCAATCTACAATTGAAGCTGTTGATCGTCGACATACACGCAATTTCTCGATAAACATGTTCCTTGCCATTTTACTTTTCTATGAACAAACAGGTTTGCGCTAGATATGGGACAATCTATTGCCATCAACCCATGACACTTAATGATAAACATCCCGGTGCTAAGGATGAGCCTCTGAACATAAGCATGTCTATCTCTAGGAACATTATTGCAATCAGGCAGTCAACTGACGCAGCTAGAGGGCAGACTTTCATGACGAATTCGAAAACTCCAGGTGGTGTCAAGAACATCACTCATCAGGAAGCAACATACGGAAAATGGCTGCTGAAACATCCATTTACGTTTGCTACTGTTTCCTCTCTGCTGTAACAGACCAGTCTCATCGCCATAAGTCACAGCCCACGCAAGTGCCTAAAGACCACAAGAAATCAGGAAATCCGAGAATTATGCTAAAAGGATGATGCCCGTTATCAAGTCAGATTTCATCAATCCATGTTCACCTGACATTGCCCCCAGCGCACTGTTCAACATCGTTTCGGTCAAACATATACCCGATGTCGTGGAGCAACATTTGTCAACACATCAATGAGGAATAGAACTCTCCAATGCATTCAATTCCTGACTCGTTACCGAAAGGAAAGGTGAAACTCCATGCTTTTTGTCAAATAGCAAGAGCAACATTGAGAATGTTTAAAGATAACTTGAAGAAGACAACATTGCAGTCTGCAAGAAGAATGACAAGAGACGTAACAGTACCTAAATACATCCGAGAATTACATACTGGCAGCAAAGTCAATTAACGAGAACATGTCTGTCGATTTGGATAAATCATTAAAATATATCCTTTACCACCCGTACCTCAATCTCTAGCGCAGCAGAAGACACTCGTCGAATGACACCAAAAGAGTAAGCTGATGCTAGCTGCACTCATATCACTGAATTTTATGAATGCAGCCAATGAACTCCCACAAAATGCAGTTTATGTGATTGACTTTATTATGTATAAACATTACAGTATTGTGTGAGTGTACTTCTACCATTGTATTTAGATTTAATAAATGTAATTAAATGTTTATTCATCTGACTATTCCTGATAAAAACATATTAGGAAAGCATCGCTATTTTGAGCAAGCTAGTCCAGTTTTAAGCATATTGTATCGGGTGTGCACCAATTGTTATTTGTTGACCTTTGACCTTAGAGTTAAGGTCAGCCTCTCAAATGATTTGCTTTGTTGTTTTTTTGTATAAAGATTAGAGACCTAAAAGCATAAGAGTAATAAAACGCTGGTATTATCAAGCGAAGATTTTAAAAGCAAGAATTCCCAATCTTGTAAGCAATATATGATCAAAACACTACAATGAGTGCCTGTTAAAAGTTCTGTATATATTTGGTTACAAGTTTGCCCCATGCTCGACACCCTCCAACTAGACTTGTTCCAGTAAACACTACATATACTGTAAGCATTAAAATATTCCATTCCAAACCATGTGTTACATTTTAGGATCTTCCATATTCATGACCTATTCTAGGCTGGACAGTAATCTCGTGGTGAAGGTGGCAGACTTTGGGCTTACTCGCGATATATACACCAGCTCGTACTATACTCAAGATCAACAGAAATTGCTGCCCCTTAAATGGATGGCCTTGGAAAGTCTGCAGTTTCGTCGATTCACTACTGAGACTGACATCGTAAGTATATACCGTAGTTCTTATCATGTCCATATCGCCGCATTTGAAAATCACAGACTGGTATATTTGATATCTTCAGTTAAGTACTTTCCCGATTCATTGCTACGCATTGTCGGAAGAATGGAGGAATCTGATTTTACTTATGACCCGCCCATCTGTAGCTAAACTCCACGCACACCGTGCCCGTGTTGGAATCGGTCGATCCGTGCACTCCACGAATCTCATTTTCCAGAAAATTATACCGGCAAGCTGTTGAATATTGTGAAACTAATTTGACTGTGTGCAGACAGCAACAGCGCCGAGTCAACTTAGTTTCAAAAGATTTAGCAAATTCTGTATTAAATAGTAAAGGTATGCAATCCGTACAATTTGACGGACTATTCCAGGTTTATGACGGGCTATTTCTGTCAATTATGATCGGGGATTCCGACACTGGAATGTGACGTCAAACTATATGTGACGCAGTTGATTATGACGTCATATGATTGATCGATAAATGGCAGTTTTACAATCAAAAGCTCAGATGATTTGTGAAGAACTAACCACTCTAACAATTAGGATTGCATATAGCAAACTAAATATTTCATGTGTTTAAATAAAGCATAAAGCGTACCAACTTGACCACCAGTACTATTTTAATTTAATTATTTTTCTTCAGCCAGGGGAATAGCCATTTTTTGACGGAAATACTGTCCCACTGAAAAAATTTTCATTTTACTTCTGGTGTAACTTTATTCTTTCAAAACAGAATATGGTCTGTTTTAGATATACACGTAAATTTCAGAAAGAAAGCTTTATTTTTGCTTTTTATTAGGCCGTTTTCTACCAACAATGCTTTTCCGTCAAAAAATGTCCTCTTCAGTCCAGCGACAAATGTGCAAAGCTATATGAAATATTTTATTGGATAAATAATTAAATATATATTCTTTAAATTGCCTATTATTCAACACTTCGACCTGACACATTGAAATTGTACACCATTGTTCCATTCGATGATTATTGCAGTCTCAAATGCACATGTCAAAGGTTCTGTCAACATGTGTCCTCTCAAGGACAGACATATATCTCTGTATTACAGTTTGTCTATCGCTACTATTGCTTAGTTCTTCACATAGGAAATACAGTTTGAGTCCAAGAATAACCACACAATGATGACATACCTTCATGTCTTCAATTTTGTGTAGGATTGCTTTGATAAAGTGCATTTTGAAGATGCCGTCTCCAGCATCCACTAACACTTTCCAGTAGAAGTTGAATTATACTTTTACCATTCATTTGAAAATCAAAGAATATTCCTCGTCTTATTATTTCATAATCCAGTCTAAAAAGTAGAAATTCACGTTTTAACATATCATTTATTAATTAGACTAACCTATACCAATGCTGCAACAAGTCTTATGAACTGTTTATTCATCAACATTGTGTTTTTCCTTCAAAACAATTATATATGTTTACAATAAATAGCATTTAGACCTTTTCTTTTCAAAATTTCTTAGCATGAACATTATTCTTTAACTTGAGTGAATGGCCCTGTAAAGGACACATTTTTGACACGGTCTTGGATTTAGTCTGTCTCTTGTCATGCTTGTGGTTGAAGCTCATTGGAGACAATATCTTGGACTGGTGGATTTACACCATTATATATAGCAAAGATAATGGACCTTTCCATTTTTAGCTATGCCCCGCCCATCACTAGCTAAGCTCCACCCACACCTCGCCGTGTTTGGATTGATCGATCCCCGAATGCCCTAGCTATCAATTTCCTGAAAACTATACAGGGAATCTGTTGAATAGTTTGTAACTAATTAGACTGGGCGCAACAGCGCCCAGTCAAATTAGTTTAAAAATATTCAACAGATTATTTATTAAATAGTAAAAGCAAACAATTTGTACAACAGCCCATAGACCGTCTTCAAAAACATCGTCGTGTCGTG